>MU704697.1:24317-105011 GCA_026770625.1 Nicotiana glauca
TTTTTTTTTTTTTATAGCTTCCGATATTTGAACTCTGATCTCCAAAGTTGTCGGAAAAATTATACTGTATAGCCGATCTTAAAATATTAGTCGAGAAAATGTGTGTATATATATATATATATATATATATATATATATATATATATATATATATATATATATATATATATATAGAGTTCAATACTTCAAGCTTCAATAATTATACTTTATTTGAAAAGGGTATTTTCTTTATCAAATGATTACTAAAAATAACTTCATCTTTTCTTGTTGATTTCCTAATTGGGTTGGAAGTTGTATTATACTTTATGTTAAGTAAATGAGGCTCGTTGAACATTCTTAATTGTATTGGGTCANACCTATACAAATTTACTAAATCTTGTCAAAGATAATGGGTGCTTGAGCACCCAAAATCTGCATGTAGATCCGCCCATGATAGTATAGACAATATAATTTAGCAAGAGAATTTATGATAGACTATAATTACGTATTTTCGTCGCTTATTACACTCTAATTTACTGCACTTTAATTGAGTTTGAACTTTAATCGCTAATGTTTTGCACTAATGGTGTGTTTTATGCCTTGTAGGAGTGATTCCGAGCTATATAGATGTTATGGAATGAATTCAAGTGATTTTGAGCTTTAAAGTTTGAGTAAAAGTTCAAGGAATTAAGCCGGGATCGTGTTTGGGGGTCAACGGATGATAGTTAGAGCGAACGAAGACTCCAGTAGGCATATTGCGCACTGTCTAGTAAAATAGATATAACATTTTGCTCAGAATTCTATTTTAGCTTTACAATAAATGGTTGGAAAGCTAACTCAAAGGGCTACAACTTTCATGTTTTACGTTATTCTAAATTTGGAACGGAAAAGGGTAAAAAATGCGCGAACTCTAGCGCGAAGTCGTGCTAGTCTAGAAGTTGGAGGCAGAATGTGAGGAAACTAGCGCGAGCTCTAGCGCGAAGTTGCGCTAGTCACCCGGGAAAAATGTTCTTTTTCATATTGGATAAGGTATAATTGTTTGGACTCAACCCTACTTGGTATATATACATGGAAAATGATATTTTGAAGGGAGAAGGACGTTTTTGAGAGGAAAACACAAGCACAGAGCTGCCGTGGAGGCCGGGTTTCATCTTTTCTTCCACCAACTTAGTCTTTTTATGTTTCTTTGTATGATTTGTTGTTTTGCTACCATGTCTATGTTGATCTAAACTTTACGTTCTAGGGTTGTGGTTCTTTTATGACTATTGTTATTCAGATATTGATTTTGATTTCTTAGTTTATCATATTGGTTTATTTATTCAATCCTGCACTTAATTATTTGATTGCTTGATCACCAATTGAATACTATCTACGAATCTAGAGTTGAACTCGAAAGTGAGAATTCTAGATTGCATATAGGATTGAGTAGAGCAAGTTCTTGAACCTGGGCATCGGGGAACAGATTCGCGGTTAGGATAGACATATACCTAATTGCCCTGCTTAGTTGATTTACAGAAATTATAAATGCGTTCTTGTTGATGCTAATTCCACAGACATATAGTAGTTAGGTTAGCTTGAATAGGCGAGTAAGAACTCGACAAATTCTTATGAGCAATATTAACCCTGTCAACCAATAAACTAGATAAATTAGTTAGTAAATTCAATTGAAGAATACAATAGGAATGTTAGATAGCCCATAACCCTAGATCGTTTTTATTACATTGATATCATAAAAATCTGTTTTTTCTCTGTCCAAAGTTTATTATTTATTTTTATTTATTTTAATTAGTTTAGAATCAAATACTTCTTGGTTTAATTCTTGTATAGATAATTAGGATAGTCTAATTTAGTTAATAGTTGATCATAAGTCCTCGTGGGTTCGACATCCGACTTTTAGTCACTTTATTACTTGAATACCGCGTATACTTGTATGTGCTTTTGGCCTCAACAAGTTTTTGGCGCCGTTGCCGGGGACTTAGAAATTAACTATTCTTCTAGATTAGACATTGAATTTTTTTTATTTACTCATTTTTTTTGTTTTTAGTTTAGTTAATATTTTTTATTTCTTTTAACATGGCATCTTGGAATGAAAGTTATTCGAATGATGGTTATTCTTATTTTGATGATCATTGTCCATATTGTGGAGGACCGCACTGGTGGAAAAATTGTCAGAATGTTCCCGGGAGCGAGTTGTGCGCACAATCTCAATCCTTTGAGTGGAATATTTGTATTAAGTGTGGTGGTCAAGATGGCCACTGGGATGGTTGTCCTAATTCTTTTCATCATTCTTTGAGCCCTTATTATGATCTTTCTAATGATGTTTGCGAGTTTGATATGGGCAATGAAGTACAGGATATGGAACCTGATGCATATACTAGGGATATTTTAAGGCAAGTAGCAGAGCAACAGGATGAACTCAAAAAAGATATGAAAAGAATGAGGGCAACAATCACAAGAATGAAGGCAAATAAAGAAGAATTGAATGAAGATAGTGAGTATCAGCAAGAGGAAAACTTTGAAAAAGAGGAGATTTTGAGTCAAACTTGGCTGGTGGAACAAGCTGAAATATTAGAGATATATGAGGCTCAACGTGAGAAAATTACAGATGGGATACAAGACCTAATAGAAGGAAGAGCTAAAATAGGACAAAGATCAAAAAATTTGGCACTGCTATTCATGACTTGGGAGCTCTATTGATTGCAAAGGTTGATGCGTCTAACGCCCAACAAAATAGTTCTGAGTTGTGTGAAACTGAAAAGGAGCTTATACGCTAATTCGAGGAGCTAAACTTGGAGAGTCAATCATTTGAGCGTACTTTTATTAATGACGTCCATGTTGAGGAAAACACTCTAAAGTCATGTGAGGAAGTAGATAATGTTATATTTGAAGACTCTAGTGTGTGTACCTATGAGGATGTAACTAATGATACAATTCTAGAGTTAGGGCGTACTGCTCCTCATTCCATACATTTTTCAACATTGTGTTTGGATGATGACATGGAAATCGAGTCATCTGAGCCTTTGGGGGAGCCAATGTACGAGGAGTTGGGTGCTTATATTCTGGAATTTATCATGCCAGAGAGACATAATTACATACCTCATTTGAAAGCCAAAAAGTGTAGAACACGATATTGGTTGCTTGGCCCTGTTAAATTTGTCTCACCACCCCTAGAGCATAGCAAAAAGCTTGAAGCCAAATTGGGGGCTCAATTCATAAATTCAAGATGGAGACAAAAAATGGTTCACGTCGTGTCGCGATGTTAAATTAGGTACTTGTTGGGAGGCAACTCAACTTTACTGCTTTTTTTAATTTATTTATTTTTGTTTATTTTATTTTTCTATCTTTGTACATTTTTTTATAGGATTATGAGCATAGAAGAAAAGCCACTGGAAGTGTGCGAAAGTGAGCTATGTGATTGAAATAAGTGTGGGGTGACTGCACAAAGGATCGTACCTGGGAGAAGTCTGAGTATCCCGTGAGCTGCTAATGCTTCGGCCTTTGGCCTGCCAGGGAGTCTCTTTTACCCTCTTGTTATTTTTAGTGTGCATTGAGGACATTGCACAATTTTAAGTATGGGGTGAGGAGATTGTTTGGGTGAGATTTTGTGTTATGTTATCTTAGTTGTAGTACTCGTTTTTAGTGTAGTAATTTTTGTAAAAAAAAAAAAAGAATAAAAATTTGACTTTTCCCGATGATGTATCTCCTAGATAGTTTTCTTGAGGGATTTAAGTCTAAAAAAAAGGACAAAAAGATTTTCTTTGTAGTTAGTGTAGAAATTCCCCCTTGGTTTTTCTTTGGGCCACAGTTCTTTTCCAAGGGTTTTATTTGAATCGGGTATAGTTATTTTTTTCTTGGGAGTAGGAGTCATGGTGTTGTGCTTTGAATTGAAGCAATATCTCTTGACTTGGTTATGCCTAGAGAATAGTGAGTACTTTGGTTGTGACGCTTAGACTCAGTTTTTGATTCTTATAGAAGTACCTTAAATTGTATTATCTTAACTTTGCTTAACTGCTTTGACTAGAGTGTCTATGAATCCAATCCCGAGTGAGTTATGTGCCATGTATATGTAAGGTTTTGCGTTATTCAGTGCATTGCATTTGATGTCTAGAACTTGCCCTGTGCATTTGCAAAGCGAAAAGTATTTTCGTTCAGTTTTGGAAGTGATATAGGCGTTTCTTTGTTGAGCCAGATATGTATATGTTACCCGCCTAATTATTATGTATCGTAGTTAACCTCTTTGAACCTATAATCCTTATTCTTTGGCAACCACATTACAAGCCTTACCCATTTGTTTGAATTAACCATCTATTTGAACCTTTTCACCTCTCATGAGCACTTGAATTGTTATGAACTTTGTAAAAGTTAAAGTGTGGGGTGGTTGGTTTGGCTTTTGAGTGGAACTAATTGAATAAGGAGAAAGGTGCACTGTTTTGAAAAAGTAAGAGCCACTTGAATTGAAAAAGAAAAAAAAATTAGTTGGATTATTGTGAAAAAAAAAGATAAGTGGTGCTCTTAATATAAGTGTGCTTAAAGAAGAATGGAGTAATTTACATTGATGTGAAGACGGAGTTTTGGTTCGACATAAGTATGTGGTTTAAATGTTAAAATGTATGTATTAAAATGCTTAGGGAGGTGTAGTCACTCTTATATCTAAATGTATCCTACCCATCCCATAGCCTAGTCTATTTTAAATATATCCTACCCATCCCGAAGATGTTACACTTTTGTGCTTAGTCTATTTTAAATATTCTTGGTGTGATGAGTTATGAGAATTGTATAAAAAGGTTATGTTTATAAAAAATGTAGTTTGATTGCACGATAAAGAGCAATGGTTTGAGTGTGGGGTATTGATGATAGGCTATAATTACATATTTTAGTCGCTTATTACACTCTAATTTACTGCACTGAGTTTGAGCTTTAATTACTAGTATTTTGCACTAATGGTGTGTTTTATGCCTTGTAGGAGTGATTTTGAGCTATATAGATGTTATGGAATGAATTCAAGTTACGTTTTTCCAAATTCGTAACGGAACAGGGAGCAAAATGCGCGAACTCTAGCACGAAATTAGCGCGAAGTCGCGCTAGTCTAGAAGCTGGAGGCAGAATGTCAGGAAACTAGCGCGAGCTCTAGCGTTATGTCGCGCTAGTCACCCGGGAAAAATATCCCTTTTCACATTAGAGAAGGTATAATTGTTTGGTCCCAACCCTTCTTGGTATATATACATGGAAAAACGGTATTTTGAAGGGAAGAGGACGTTTTTGAGAGGAAAATACAAGCACAGAGCCGCCGTAGAGGCCGGGTTTCATCTATTCTTCCACCAACTTAGTATTTTTGTGTTTCTTTGTATAATTTGTTGTTTTGCTACCATATCTATGTAGAGCTAAACTTCACGTTCTAGTGTTATGGTTCTTTCATGCCTATTGTTATTCGGATATTGATTTTGATTTCTTAGTTTATCATATTGGTTTATTTATTCAATCCTGCACTTAATTATTTGATTGCTTGATCACCAATCGGGGAACGGATTCGCGATTAGGATAGACATATACCTAATTGTCTTACTTGGTTGATTTACAGGAATTATAAATGCGTTCTTGTTGATTCTTATTCCATAGACATATAGGAGTTAAGTTAGCTTGAATAGGCGAGTAAGAACTCGACAGATTCTTATGAGCAATATTAACCTTGTCAACCAATAAACTAGATAAATTAGTTAGTTAATTCAATTGAAGAATACAATAGGAACGTTAGATAGCCCATAACCCTATATTGTTTTCATTACATTGATATCATAAAAATCTGCTCTTTCTCTGTCAAAAGTTCATTATTTATTTTTATTTATTTTAATTAGTTTAGAATCAAATACTTCTTGGTTTAATTCTTGTATAGATAATTAGGATAGTCTAATTTAGTTAATAGTTGATCATAAGTCCTCGTGGGTTCGACATCCGACTTTTAGTAACTTTATTACTTGGCGATCGCGTATACTTGCGTTTGCGTTTGGCCGCAACAAGAATAATAAAATTAAGCAGCTCTCTGGGTATAGATGTGGCTTTGTTCCTTTTTTTCTTATTATAATATTACTAACAACTTGAAATACTATAATTGGTTTGAACTTTTGGTTGGCGTACCTTCTCTGTTTAAGCTGTTGGCAAGGGGTGATAACTTGGGATGTACATGGACCCGGTTGGTTCGGTTTTTATCAAAACCAAACCAAAACAACTATAGTTGTTTTGATTGGTTCGATTTTGACGGGGTTTTCGAGGTTTTTTGTTACATGAATATTGTAGACAATAAATTGCGTCAAGAAAATAAATTCAAGACCGAAAATATCGCAACAATCGTAGTATTTTATTTTGAATATTTGAGTGTTACAGTCTTTATGAATCCTCTGATTCTTGTTTCCAATAGTAAATAAATTCAAGGGCTTTTGATCTTGATCTTGAATCTATATTTGTTTCCACGAATGATGATCTTGTTCTTGAGCTTGAGCTTGATTGCTTGAACTTGATCTTGATTCGTTCTTTGTTCTTGAGCTTGAAGTTGATTTCTTGAACTTGAACTTGATTGCCTGAAGCTTGAAACTTGTAGAGAAATTTGCGGCGTTTGATCCACGAGCTCTCTATTGCTTTTTGTTATAACTTCTAGTGTCTTTTTTGAGTTATAAAGACCCTTATTTATAGTTGTGGAAGGGAGGAGTTGTGATAAGAACAAACTCTTTCCGACCAATCAAATTAAAATGTGACATGGACGCATTTGATTGACCAGAACATGTCACTTGCACACATGGCACGATTTAATTGGCCTTTTAGTGTGATTGGGCATGCCTTGTCATTTTGACACATGGCATGATCTTATTAGCTCTTCCGCTTGACTTGGCGCGCTGCATCATTTGACACGTGGCACCAAACTGGGCCTCTAGGAAGATGTCATCTTGGGCTTAGTGAAGTGAGATCATCACTTTAGCCCAACTAATTGGGTTAGCCCAATGGATTAAGACTTCTTTATTTAATCCATATATATTGGACTTATATAATTAATTTATTATATTAGCCCATATATTTATTTGGACCAATACATCTTGAATTTAAAATATAGTCCAAATTATTTTACATATTCAATATTCTAATAAAATTTATATGCCTACAAATGCCCCTACTTCAAGTATTGTCGGAGCATAAACTTGATTGTTAATGACAAGGCCTTGAAGTAAAAGTGAAGTCCCAAACACGAGTGTCAAACTAGAGGGGGAAGTGCACAGTTGGCCACTAATAACACATGTATTTACTTTTAAGCCACTGTTTAAAATGTCTTTAGTCTTTAGCCACTGCTTTAATAAACTTTAACTGCCCGGACGAAAATACCCTTCCGCTCATGTCCTTAACTTCAGGACTACATGTCCTTAACTTTTGAACCTATAACTCTAAGTTCAGGACTTTAGGACTACATGTCCTTAACTTTTGAACTTGGAACTCTAAGTTTAGGACTTCAAGGCTACATGTCCTTAACTTTTGAACTTGGAACTCAAACTTCAAGACCAAGCGTCCTTAACTTTTGAACTTGTAAGTCAAAGTTAAGGACCTATTGTCCTTAACTTTTGAACTTGTAACTGTAAGTTAAGGACTACTTGTCCTTAACTTTTAAACGTGTAACTATAAGTTAAGGACTGTCTGTCCTTAACTTTTGAGCTTGGAACTCAAACTTCAAGACCAAGTGTCCTTAACTTTTGAACTTGTAAGTCAAAGTTAAGGACCTATTGTCCTTAACTTTTGAACTTGTAAGTCAAAGTTAAGGACCTATTGTCCTTAACTTTTGAACTTGTAAGTCAAAGTTAAGGACCTATTGTCCTTAACTTTTGAACTTGTAACTGTAAGTTAAGGACTAATTGTCCTTAACTTTTAAACGTGTAACTATAAGTTAAGGACTATCTGTCCTTAACTTTTGAACTTGGAACTCAAACTTCAAGACCAAGCGTCCTTAACTTTTGAACTTGTAAGACAAAGTTAAGGACCTATTGTCCTTAACGTTTGAACTTGTAACTGTAAGTTAAGGACAACATGTCCTTAAGTTTTGAACATGTAACTGTAAGTTAAGGACTGTCTGTCCTTAACTTTTGAACTTGAAAATCAAAGTTAAGGACCTATTGTCCTTAACTTTTGAACTTGTAACTGTAAGTTAAGGACTGCCTATCTTTAACTTTTGAACTTGTAACTATAAGTTAAGGACTTCCTGTCCTTAACTTTAAAACTTGTAATTGTAAGTTAACAACTGTCCGTCCTTAACTTTTGAACTTGGAACTCGAAGTTCAGGACCAAGTGTCCTTAACTTTTGAACTTGTAACTATAAGTTTAGGATCCATAACGTAGCAGAAAATCAAACTTTATTTGTATCTTTTCACAAAAAAATAAAAATAATAATAATTGCAATTTACATATAAGATTGATGTCAAATTACACAACAGAAGGCAAATAACAAAAAGAAACAACTAAAAAAAATAAAAGACTACAGAACCTAACCAACTAAAAGAAAAAGAAAAATAAATAAAACTCAAAAATTTTGTTTTCTAAAGTTTTCTGTACTAATTTCCACCTAAAATCCTGAAAAGTCCTTCTTTGTTCCACATAAGGATGTCAAGACTTATTTTGTCAAATAGTTGGCAATACTTGAATGGCCTGCTAACTGCCAAAATATTTGAGGATTAGAAGAAGCATTGAAAAAGAAGAACAAGTGGTGTTGGAAAATATTCTTGGCGGAACAGATCAGCTAGGGTTTGGGAAGGAAAAGAGATAGAAAAAGGGTAACTCCATCCTTTCATATTATTTTTAATAGACTAGTGGCTACTTTTGCTCAGCATTAAAATTGCTAGATAAAAAGTAAATACCACTTTAAAAAGTGGCTACCTCATGCAATTTTTACCAAACTAGATGTGATGACCCGCCACGTCATCATGCCACATAGGCGCCATTTGGCATATATTAATGCCATGTGGAAGCTTACATAAGAAGAAGGCTAGCATTTGTGAGAAGATTCTAGAGAAGTATGGATATTTTCTTAGGAAGAGCCTAGATCTTTATGGATTTGCTAGGAAAGTCCTTGGAATCTTCTAGGCTTGTAGAGCATTCTAGAGAAATCCCTTATCTTGTAAATATCAAGGACTTGTGTAATAATTAATATTTACACACTATCCCCTAGGAGACTAGTATATAAAGGGGCCATTCATTTGTAATTCATCAAGCAAAACAATTCAAGTTCACAAAGCTTCATTTAACAATTCTTTTGTGTTCTTTCTTCCATTCTCTTAGCGATCTTGAGTGTAGTAAGGCTGACTTGGCATAACAAGAATGTGAGCAAGCTGCGCAAGATCGTGAGCGAGTTGTCAAGTGCCGCACGTGTACTTAGTTAATAACTAAGGATGTGACAACGTGGTATCAGAGCGAAGGTTTCAACTAAGGGAACGACGAACGATGGAGAAATTAACGATGCCAACACCCAAGCCAACGTCATCCAGGATGCTGCTGGCAAGAGTGGTCGTGGCAAAAAGAGGAATGCCACCAATAACAGACAAGAGGTGCCACCGGAGGTTGTGTCAAACGAAGAGCTTACATCCCAAGAACCATCTACCACTGAGGCGAGTGAGGATGAAGTGGAGGTCCTGCCCAAGGACATCTCGCTCGGTAAAGAGTGGGTGATGAAGATGAACGTAGGGATGGACGCCGTGGAGATCTTTGGCCAATGCTTAGGGAATGTGGAAGGCACCCTTAGCATTCTTAGGGGGCACACTCTTGAAGAGATTGAGAGTATCCGAAATGACTTGAAGGGACGTACACAGACCAAGATGGAACTAAGGCAAACCATCACTGCCTTAGAGCAGGGGCGGATTTACCTTAGGCCAAGCGGTGTCACGTGACACCGCTTCGTCGAAAATCTTTACTAATTATTTATATATAATTCAAATGAAAAAACAGGAAAAACGGTAATATCAAATAAGTGACACCACTTGTCACAAAGAGCTGTCTAGCTTATCTGGTCAAAACTTGAAGATTTCTTACCAGGGATTTGAGTTCGAACCTCTATAGCTTCATCCTTTGTTTTTAATACTTTTGTACTACTTTACTAGCACAATACTTTGTTTTTAATACTTTTGTACTACTTTACTAGCACAATACATTGTTAAATTGAAGGATGCTTGTACGTTGTATTTTTTTTTCTTGAATGTTTTTTAAATATGATATTTTTACAATATTTTTTTTTATTTTTACAATATATGCTAAGGGTGTTCAAAAAGAATTGGATTGCTACTAAGGGGAATCGAACCTGCAATCTTTTGCACATTTTGAATACACTTGACCACTGAGCCAAGTGCTTGACTTGTGTCAAGGGTGTTCAACATATTATATCTATATGTAAAAACTAAAATTATCCCTATATAAACAGTGTAATTTTTCGACGAAAGGTGTTCGGATGACCACCCTTGCGCCACCCTAAATCCGCCCCTGGGTGACACCGCTTAAAAATTTTCTACGTACGCCACTGCCTTAGAGTGTAGACTCATGGAGGCTTTGAGTACTATCAATGCTATGAAGGCAAAGATAGATTCACTCGAGGAGCATCTCAATGCTGGTGTGATCGAGGCAGCTAACAATGTTGTGGTGACGAGAGAGGCCAAGATCGAGGCTCCCAAACTACCGGTGTTCAAAGGTGTTCGTGATGCACAAGAAGTGGAAAACTTCCTTTGGCACTCGGAGAACTACTTCAGGCACAACAAAGTGAGGGACGACGAGGCCAATATCAACACTGCGGTATTGTACCTCTCCGAGATTGCCATGCTTTGGTGGAGAAGAAAGATGGCCGATGTGGATAAAGGTATATGTACTACTAGCACATGGGATCAGTTTAAACCTGAGTTCAAGTAACAGTTCTTTCCAAACAATATCTTGTACGAGGCAAGGCGCAAGCTTAGGGAATTGAATCAAATATGGAGCATACGTAACTATGTCAAGGAGTTTACTACCCTTATGCTTCAAATCCCCAACCTAACCAGTGATGACATGTTGTTCCACTTCATGGACGGGTTGCAAAATTGGGCTAAGCAAGAATTGCAATGCGTTCAAGTCACTAATATAGACCAAGCCATAGCAAAGGACGAATCATTGATGGATTTCAGGCACGACAAGCACGACAAGCACGACAATGGCAATGACAAGGAGTTAAAGTTTAACAATGTCGAAGATGGGGAGAACGTGGAAAAGGTAAGGAGATACATCAACAATACTCCAAGACTCAAGATTCCAAAAGGTCAAGTGGTCATCAGGGATATATCGAGAAGAAGGCACATGCCGAGAAGAAGCGATGCTACATATGTGGAGGGCTGCACGGCTTCAGGAATTGTCCCGACCTAAAGAGCCCCAGCGCCATAGTCCATGAACGAAAGGAGCAGCCGCAAGGAGAGAGTTCAGGAACCGCACAATTGGGTATGATCGGATTATGTGGTGCCATCACAAAGCAAGTTATCCAACCTACCGAGAGTGGCAATCAGTACGTGGATCTCACCATCAACAACTAGCCCGCTCGTGCAATGGTGGATACTGGAGCAACTCATAATTTCGTGACTGAGGCTGCCACAAAGAGACTATAATTGAAGCTTGCCCCAACCAACTCTTGCGTCAAGACCGTGAATGCCGAGGTAAAAAATGCTCGTGGGGTAGCTGTGTCAAATTGGGAGCTTGGAAAGGTATGAAAAACTTTACCGTAACCGCTATGGATATCTTTGACATCATACTGGGGCAAGAGTTCTTTAGACATTGTCATACTTTGATCGACCACTACCTCCAAAGTCTCTTAGTTATGGAGCGAGAAAGATCTTGCATGGTACCTACAGTGACTATGCCACAAGGACAGATCCAAGCACAACTCTCAGCCATGCAGTTTGTCAAGGGGATCAAGAAGGGTGAACCGAAGTTAGTGGCAACCATTGAAAGTCTAGAGGAAGACAAGAGTTTTCAAGAGACACTGCCACCTTGCATAGAGAAGTTGCTTGAGGAAAACAAAGATATCATGCCCGAGGAGTTGCCTATGCACTTGCTGCCTAGGCAAGAGGTGGATCACAAGATTGAGTTGGAGCCATGGTTTAAGCCACCTGCATTTTCCCCATATCGTAGGGCACCGCCCGAGCTAGAGGATCTCAAGAAACAATTGAAAGAGTTGCTGAATGCTGGTCACATTCGCCCATCAAAGGCACCTTTCGGTGTACCATTATTGTTCCAGAAGAAGAAGGATGGATTACTGCGCTTGTGCATAAACTATCGAGCACTTAATAAGGTTACAGTAAAGAATAATTACCCGATCCCGCTCATTGCTGACTTGTTCGATAGACATGGGAAAGCCAAGTACTTTACCAAGGTGGATCTTCGAAAGGGCTACTACCAGGTTCGCATTACTGAAGGGGATGAGCCAAAGACAGCATGTGAGATGAGATATAGAGCCTTTGAGTGGTTGGTGATGCCCTTTGGCTTAACCAATGTACCGGCCACATTTTGCACCCTTATGAACAAGATTTTTCATCCCTACCTTGATTAGTTTGTGGTAGTCTACCTAGACGAACAACAACACCTTGGAGGAACACATGGAGCATTTAAAGAAAGTTTTCCAAGTCTTGCGGGAGAACAAGATATACATCAAGAGGGAGAAGTGCGAGTTTGCACAATCAAATATGCACTTCTTGGGCCATGTCATTAGCAATGGCGAGCCACGCATGGGCAGGGCTAAGGTACGTGCTATCCAGGAGTGGGAGGCACCTACAAAGGTAACAGAGTTGAGATCCTTCCTTGGCCTTATTAACTACTATCGTCGATTCATCAGTGGCTACTCAGCAAAGGCTGCACCATTGACTGAGTTGCTAAAGAAGAACAAGCCATGGGTTTGGACGGAGCATTATCAAAAGACGTTTGAATGCCTTAAGGCAGCTGTAACAGAGGAGCCAGTCTTGGCGTTACCTGACTTTGCCAAGACATTTGAGGTGCACACAGATGCCTCATACTTCGCCATTGGGGGTGTCCTAATGCAGAATAAACATCCCATAGCATTTGAGAGCTGGAAGCTAAATGAGACGGAGCGACATTACACGGTGCAAGAGAAAGAAATGACTGCCATTGTGCATTGCCTTCGTACATGGTGACATTATTTGCTCGAGTCGAGGTTTGTGGTTAAGACTGACAATGTAGCTACTATCTACTTTCATACGCAGAAGAAGCTTACACCAAAATAGGCTAGGTGGCAGGATTTCTTAGCCGAGTTTGATTATGTGCTGGAGTACAAACCGGGCAAAGGTAACGTTGTAACTGATGCCTTGAGACAGAAAGCCGAGCTTGCTGCAATCACTTTAATAAGATAGGACATTCGTGGGGCTATAAAAGAAGGCATGCAGCATGATCCAGCAGCCAAACAACTTATCGAGTTAGCCAACCAGGGTAATACGAGACGTTTTTGGGTCGAAGACGGCCTAATGCTTACCACAGGTCGGCGGGTCTACGTGCCTAAGTTTAGAGACATTAGACGGTGGATCATAAGGGAGAGTCATTACACAATGTGGGCTGGTCATCTAGGACAACGTCGCACTAGGGTCTTGGTTGAGTCAGTCTACTATTGGCTACGTATGCGAGATGATATAGAATGTTATGTGCAGACTTGTCTCGTATGTCAGCAGGACAAGGTTGAGCAACAACAACCCGGGGGACTTTTGAAGCCACTACCAGTTGCAGAACGTCCATGGAAGAGCGTGACTATGGACTTTATCACTTGCCTACCAAAGTCCGATGGTTATGGTACTATTATGGTGGTCGTGGATAGATTTTCCAAATATGCCACCTTCATGCCCGCCTCACCAGGTTGCACAACCAAGGAAGCCGCCAAGCTATTCTTTAAGAATGTGGTGAAGTATTGGGGCTTACAAAGGCATATAATCAATGATCGAGACCCCTTATTTACTGGAAACTTTTGGAGAGAGTTGTTCGACATACTTGGCACAGAGCTGCACTTTTCTACTAATTTCCACCCACAGACGGATGGACAAACAGAACAAGCCAATGCCTTACTATAATTCTACTTGAGGCATTATGTAAGTGCGCACTAGAAAGATTGGGCAAGACTCATAGACATCGCCCAATTTTCTTATAACTTGCAGTGGAGTGAGTCCATGGGGCAAACACCATTTGAGCTAGCCACAGGCAAACAACCACAAACTCCACATTCATTACCAGCTGCGTTTGAGGGAAAGAGTTTGGGGGCTTATCATATGGCCAAAGCATGGGAGGAGCAGCTTGACACTGCTAAGTCCTACTTGGATAAGGCAGCTAAGAAGATGAAGAAGTTTGCGGACCGTAAACGGCGTCCCACGGACTATAGAGTTGGGGACATGGTCATGGTGAAGTTTAACCCAAGACAATTCAAGGCACTACAGAGCATGCATCAGAATTTGATTCGCAAGTATGAGGGGCCATTTAAAATTGTTGCCAAGGTAGGCAAGATCTCATACAATCTTGACATGCCATCGTATCTTAAGATCTACCCTGTCTTCCATGTTAGCATGCTTAAGCCATATCATGAAGATAAGGATGATCCGAGTTGGGGGCAATCAAGTCGAGCACCAATGACTATCACTTCCTCGCATGATCGGGAGATTGAGGCTATCATAGATTACCAGGCTAGGCAAAAACAAGGGCAAAAATCCACCGCTATGTTCCTCGTCCATTGGAAAGGGCAATTGCCTGAGGAGGCCACGTGGGAACGATATGAGGACTTATGGCAATTCAAAGATAAGATCCGAGAGTTTATGCAGCAGCATTGTGCCGCGGTCGTTGCAATATTGGGTAGGGGAGAGTGTGATGACCCGCCACGTCATCATGGAACATAGGCTCCATTTGGCATATGTTAATGCCATGTGGAAGCTTACATAAGAAGAAGGCTAGTATTTGTGAGAAGATTCTAGAGAAGTATGGACATTTCCTTAGGAAGAACCTAGATCTTTATGGATTTGCTAGGAAAGTCCTTGGAATCTTCTAGGCTTGTAGAGAATTCTAGAGAAAGCCCTTATCTTGTAAATATCAAGGACTTGTGTAATAATTAATATTTACACACTAGCCCCTAGGATACTAGTATATAAAGAGGGCCATTCATTTGTAATTCATCAAGCAAAACAATTCAAGTTCTCTATAATACAAAGCTTCCTTTAACAATTTTCTTGTGTTCTTTCTTCCATTCTCTTAGCAATCTTGAGTGTAATAAGGCTGACTTGGCATAGCAAGAACGTGAGCAAGTTGCACAAGATCATGAGCGAGTTGTCAAGTGCCGAACGTGTACTTATTTAATAACCAAGGACGTTACATAGAACTTCGAACGGAATAATTTCCACAACTAACCTGCACTTTGCCTTAAAAGTATTAATGATAATTCATATTTGAACAAGAATAAAACAAAACTGTAATGATTGAAGTTTATAGTTTATATGTTGTAATCTCATTACATTCACATAATTACTATACGAAACGAATTCATTGGCAACTTCTATTCTTTGCAAGGTAGTCTTCTTCGTTTCTAATAAGGATTCCAGGAGATAAACATGAGTCCTTGATTTTCTTTCCATGTTGGAAACTAATTGCTGTTGCCGCCTTTACTAGTCAAGTTCTTGTAGAAAACTAATTATAGCCATGTCCTGTATCGAAATCTCACTTCCCAATCACCTTCATAGGATATCTATATAAACCCCATGCTTATATTTGTTGAGCATCAATTCGCAGTATTTGCAAGCTACTTGAGTCTATTTTTTGTGGATTCAGAAGCATTAACGTGAAGGTAATTTCTTCTTATTTTCTTATTTTTTTGTAGGTCAAGCGAGAAAGATACGTTCATGTTCAACAAGATGATCCACACATGAAGAAGGCAGTCTTAGGGTATGAGGTGATGGGTACTCATCCCTACCAAAATATCGGAGAGATTACTCTCAATGTGCCCTGACTATCAGAGAGATTACTCTCAATGTCGCCTGACTATCGGAGAGATTAATCTCAATGTGGCCTGAATATCGGAGAGATTACTCTCAATGTGGCCTGACTGTAGAAGATATTACTCTCAGCGTGCCCCGACTATCAGAGAGATTACTCTCAATGTGGCCCGACTATTGGAGAGATTACTCTCAATGTGGCCTGACTATCAGAGAGATTACTCTCAATGTGCCCTGACTATTAGAGAGATTACTCTCAATGTGCCTCGACTATCAGAGAGATTACTCTCAAAACGGCTCGACTATCGGAGAGATTACTCTCAATGTGGCCTGACTATCGGAGAGATTACTCTCAATGTGGCTCAACTAACAGCGAGGCCAACTTAAGGTGCAAAGGGACTCATATGTCCACCTTAAGATTGGAAAGTTATAGTTCCTTTTAAGTACAAACCCGCCAAGAGGCCAACTTAAGGTGCAAAGGGACTCATATGTCCACCTTAAGATTGGAAAGTTATAGTTCCTTTTAAGTACAAACCCGCCAAGAGGCCAACTTAAGGTGCAAAGGGACTCATATGTCCACCTAGATTGGAAAGTTATAGTTCCTTTTAAGGACAAACCTGCGAAGAGGCCAACTTAAGGTGCAAAAGGACTTATATGTCCACCTTAAGATTGGAAAGTTATAAAGCTTCAACTCGAAGGCAACATCAACTTGAACACTTGGAAAACTTTGAAGATTTTGCGGACTTTGCAGACTTCAACTAGAAGATTTGGAGGGCTTAAACAATTCAACTTTAAGACCAGCGAATTTGAAGACTGAAACTTGAAGACTGACGAACTTGAAGACTTCAACTTTGAGACTTGGAGGGCCTAAATCGGAGAATTTGAAGTCTGTAAATTGAAGATCGACGGTCTTGAAGACTTCAACTTTGAGACTAGGAGGACCTAAATATTTCAACTTGAAGATCAGCGAATTTGAAGACTTCAACTTGAAGATCGACGGACTTGAAGATTTCAACTTTGAGACTTGGAGGGCCTAAATATTTCAACTTGAAGATCAACGGATTTGAAAACTTCAACTTGAAGACCGACGGGGTTGAAGATTTCAACTTGGGGACTTCAACTTGAATACACTTGAAGACTTCAGCTTGGAGACTTCGAGGGCTTAAATATTTCAGCTTCTCTTTTGCTTTACATTGTTCGACTTTTATCTTAGTCGCATAATTTTCAGCTTTACGTGCTTGTAATAAAAGATTCATATCTTGTCGTGGGAGAGTCCAAATAATGAACAGTTTGATAACTTCAATATCTAAAATATATCTAATACTTAGAATCAAAAACCTTCAGAATCGCGTGGAATAATATTTTGAAACCAACTTTAGATTTCACCATGTTGAAAATTTCAGATTTGTGTAGTCTCACCAAAAAATTCATATCTCGGTGCAAAAATATCAAAATTGTAAACCGTTTGATTTCAAGAAAGATAGACTTCAATATCTAGAACATATCCAAATTTTTCAATCAAACAACTTTAGAATCGTCCCAGATAATATCTTGAAATCAACTTTATATTGCACCACGCAATCAATTCCAGATTTGCGCAGTCTCACAAAAAAATTCATACCTCGATGTAGGAACATTGAAATTATGAACCGTTTGATTTTTCGGAAACCAAACTTCAAAATTTAAATCATATCCAGAATACAAAATTTAATACCTTAAGGATAGTTTCAGATAATATTCCAAATTCAACGTAAAATTCTGACACGCTGACGATTTCAGATTGTGCGACTTCACCAAAACTTTTGCATCTTGGTATGGAAGCCTCGAAATCGGAAGATGTCTTACTTGCCATCAATTGAAATTTAAGATCCATATTCTCACAAATATCTTGGGTTCAAGTCTTACTGAATTTGAAACGTTATGCCAAGCAATCTTTTTCTTATACTTGTGTTTTCTTTTGATGCCTCTCTTCTCTTCCCCCCTTTTTTTAAGGCAGAGGGCGGACTTGGAGACCAAAAAAACTTAAAGGTTTGGCGAACCTGAAGACATAGAGAATCCCTGGCCTTCAATGCAAATACTTGACATCCTCCTAAAATCGACCTATTGAAGATATCAATTTACCATGGAAGGTTGCACCTTTTAAATAAAATGAGATCAAATTTCAACAAGAGGATTGCATTTCAACTTGATTTTGCATTCCCCCATACTTCACTCGGACAACAATTGGGGCAATATGTATCTTTTGAACTTGTGCGACTGAACTTAGAATGAAACTCTAAGCTGCCTACGTATCTCGGTAAAGAGGATCAAGTCATACCGTAGTTCAGAATGGGTAGATTTTTTTTTCCTTTTTTTCTTTATTTTTTACGTCCTAACTTTTGCCCAGGCCGCCTCTTTCAAGATTTTCAACCTAGCGGACTTTTTTTTTTGGGTCGTAAACAGTTTATACTCTTTGTAGTTTAGGCTCGTGCGTCAAGGAGCGTTGCAACTTCAAGGATAATACTTCTTCAAAAACTTGTCATTGATAGGGCCAATCCTCATACCATCTGCATCAACTAGCTTGTAAAACCCACCTGAGTAAGCTTCTTGTACGACATATGACCCATCCTATTTTGAAGTGAACTTCCCTATAGGTTTATGGGAAGTAATTATGGGTTTTCGTACGGCAAGGACTTGATCTCCTACTTGAAAGGATCTCGGGCGAAATTTTTTATTGAAAGCGCGAGATAATCGAGCTTGATAACATTCAAGACTCTGTTGAGCTTCCAATCTCTTTTCATCAAGAGCTTCCAACTCTGCTAACTAAAGTCAAGCATTTTCTTCATCAGTGATCCCTTCTTGAATAGCCAGTCGTAATGAAGGTATTTGACGCTTAAGTGGCAGGACGACTTCGACTCCATAAACAAGTGAATAAGGAGTCGCCTGTGTTGGCGTGCGGTGAGTCATCCTATATGCCCATAGAGCTTCTTCCATTCGGTCATTCCAATATAGTTTGGATTTGGAGACGACTTTCTTTAACAAGTTACATAGAGTATTGTTGAATGCCTCAGCCAGACCATTAGCGGCAACATTGTACATCGAAGAGTTACATTGCTTGAAGCCAAATAGATCACAAATCTTATTCATCAACCTATTATCGAATGGCTTTCCATTATCCATTATTATTGATGTGCCGGAGAATTTTGGCACATTTTGATACTAATTGCTTAGATTTTAGCTTGTTTTTAACGCAATTATCTCCTTTACTTATGTAATTTTGGTGTTTCTACAGCACATCCTTACTAAGGACCCAAGAGCATGGAAATGGAAGCAAAAAGACAAGAAAAGAGCAAAATGTAGCAAAAATGTAGTTATGCAACGCACTATGCGATCGCAAACCACATATGCGAGCAGCAGAATCAACACTAAGATCACAAAGAAAAGCAGAGTTCTGGGCAAAATTTAATGTCAAGAATGCGGTCCATTATGCGACCGCATAACCTGTATGCGAGCCACAAAGTGGACCGCAAACCAACCATGAAGGCTGCTAAAGGACGAAGATGCGATGCAAAATGCGGACCGCAAAACTTGAATGCGATGAGAAGACCTGGAAACTAGAGTTTCAATCTGTGATGGGAACGTCCAAAATGCGGATCGCATGTATACTTTGCGACAAGAATGCGGTCGCATTTATGACCTGAAAGGGCATTTTTGTCCGTTTTCTATCTCGATTTTCAGTCCACTATAAATAGATTTATGATGTTTTTGTAGGCTCACCTTGTCTAGTTTTTGAGCTACATTCCAAGACTTAAATATTCTTCACTTTTGGAAGCTTTTGGGGTCAAGAATCTTTACTTTGTAAGCTTTATGGAATTTATTATTCTCTTGTTTTTGTATTTTAGTATGAGTAGCTAGCTTTAAATACTAAGTTTGTGGACCCTAAATGGGTGTTTAACATTGAATATATATATAATGGTTGGTTGATATTTATTTACTTCTCATTCTTTATTTATTGTTGGTGGTTGCAAACATTAATGAATGCCATTAAATTCTTGCTTTGCTTGGGAAAGTAGGTTAGAATTTGGAAGAAGTAAATATCAAAGACTCAAGGCTTTAAACCTTGTTTAATGAAATCGCTTAGGAATAAGTGGGTTTTATTTGACATAAATTGATTGTTCTTAATTGCAACTCTTTTGCATTTGGAATAATTATAAGGAGGAAATACTACCCAACTATTGGGAAATATTGGGTAGTCATTTAGACATCATTTGCATATCAAAAGGATCTTCCATTAGAAATATATCATATTAACACCAATAGCACCACACTTCATTAAAGGGGACACAAACTTGGATTCTTTAATCCAATTAAGTACACTCTCTATATTCCAACTAGTTGTTACTTCAAAACGAATTCAACTCATACTCTTGTTACTATTAATTCACACTCTTGTTATCGTTAACTGGATAGAATTACGACTTTAGTCGAGCAACACACTATTCAAGTAACCTTTTCACACCTATTCCATGTGGGATTCTACCCCAACCTTGTTGGGTTATTATATTTGACATCGACCGCCTTACCCTATTTCTTAAAGTGTAATTTGAGCGTATCAATTATGTAACGAGGAATGCCAAAGTGATAAATAATGTTTACTCGGATGAAACTTGCAACATTTTTCTTCTTTACTTCCTTTAGAGCAACAACTTCAGCCCATTTTGAGAAGTAGTCTGTTGCAGCCAAGATGTACAGGTGCCCACCAGAGGACTTTGGCAGTGGTCCAACAACATCCAATCCCCAAGCGTCAAATGGTCAGGATGAAATAGTCGGGTGCAACACTTCGGGAGGTTGATGAATAAAATTCGCGTGGAATTGACAAACCTTGCGTCTTCGAGTGTAGTCCAAGCAATCTTTTACCATCGTTGGCCAATAATATCCTATCCTTTTTATATGGAAATGGAGCTTTGGTTCAGACTGGTGTGACCTACATACCCCAGAATGTG
Source organism: Nicotiana glauca (assembly GCA_026770625.1). Taxonomy (NCBI): domain Eukaryota; kingdom Viridiplantae; phylum Streptophyta; class Magnoliopsida; order Solanales; family Solanaceae; genus Nicotiana; species Nicotiana glauca. The sequence continues at coordinate 45,274 of MU704697.1, forward strand.
CCTCTTGCAAAGCTTGTAGAGCTTCTTCTTCTCCTAGGAATCGTAAGAGTACTCCCTCGAATGACCTTCTGTATAGAGTGTCCTTGTAGTAAAGTAAGCGAGGTGCGCGACGACGGATTTTGGTCCTTCTCCTCGAATTTTCTGGAAGTATCCCATAGCATAAGTAGTCGATAATGGGTTGTCGCCATTCTTCTTTCTCAACTTCAGAAACAACAACTAGTTGCTTAAGTTCGTTTTCTTCACCTTCAACCTCATTTGGCGGCGGTACTGTCTATTTTTGGCATACGGTAACTTGCGCTTGGTCAGACAGAACTAATGATGAAGCTAGAGCAGCTAAAGCATCTGGCTTCTTATTTTCTTTCCTTGGCACTTGCTGAATAGTCACATCTCCGAGCCACCCCATCAACATTTTAGCGTAATCATGATATGGGCGTAGTTCAGGCTTCTTAACCTCATAACTACCCAAAAGCTGATTGACAACTAATTGGGAGTCACCAAAGACTTGCAATTACAATTGCTTCATATCAACGACTATTTCAAGCCCAAGTATTAATGCTTGACACTCAGCAACATTGTTGGAGTAGAGTTGCGTCAACGTAAAAGTGTAGGGCATAACTTCACCTTGAGAAGTGACAAATACTACACCAGCACCAGCTCCTCCGCGTTGTGTAGCACCATCAAAGTACACCTTCCATGGAGGCTGAACATCGATGACCATGGTGTCCTTATCAGGTAGTTCGTTAGTTAGCTCCCAATCATCAGGTATAGGGTGATATGCCAAGAAGTCCGCTAGAGCTTGTCCTTTTACAACCTTCTGAGGGATGTACACGATTTTAAATTGCTGAAACTGGAGGTACCACCTTGCTAGTCGATCACTAAGGATAGGTTTTGACATCACGAACTTGATGGGATTTGCTTTAGAAACAAGAAGAACAACATGAGCTTGAAAGTAGTGCTTCAACTTTTGAATTGAGAAGACTAGCGCCAAACACAACTTTTCAATTGGTGAATAATTCAGCTCGTTCGGTGTCATCATCCTGCTCAAGTAGTAAAGAGAGATTTCTTTCACTTTACTATTTTCTTGGGCCAACAGTGCTCCAACAGGCCTTTCTTGTGCCGCAATGTATAGTATCAATGTCTTTCCAGGTATAGGGGCTGCTAAAACTGGTGGCTTCATCAAGTAGGATTTAATGCTCTCAAAGGCATTACTACACGCTTGGTCCCATTTGAAAGGGACACCTTTCTTCATAAGGTAACTGAATGGTTGACACATCCCAACTAGGTTTGAGATGAATCTCCTAAGGTACGCTAACTTTCCTTGCAGATTTTTCAATTAATGGATATCTCGAGGATCAGGCATTTTCAAAATGGCATCCACTTTGGCTTGATCAATTTCGATCCCTCGATGTCGGACAATAAAACCAAGGAACTTTCCAGAAGTAACTTCAAATGCACATTTCAATGGATTCATCTTAAGTTGGTACCTCCGGAGCAATTCAAATACCATCCTTAAGTCCTTCAAGTGGTTGCCTTTCTCTTTTGATTTTACACCAAGTCATCAACATAACATTCGACATCTTATGGAGAAGATCGTCAAAAATATTCTGCATAGCGCTTTGGTAAGTAGCACCAGCATTCTTCAATCTAAAAGGCCTTACCTTATAGCAATAAATACCCTTTAGGGTACGGAATGTAGTAAGCTCTTCATCTTTTAGTGCCATGCGTATTTGGTTATAGCCCGATGAACCATCCATAAATGACATTTCCTCGTACCCAGTTGTAGCATCGATCATCAGTTCTGGAATGGGAAGCGAGAACTCATCTTTCGGGCACGCATTTTTAAGATTCCTAAAGTCAAAGCACACTCGAATCTGACCATTTTTCTGCCTTACAGGGACAATACTTGAAACCATGTTGGGTATTTAACTTCACGAATAAAGACAACTTCAATGAGTTTGTTAACTTCTGTTTCAATCAAGGGAACCAAGTCCGACCTAAAATGCCTTTGTGCTTGTTTAACGGGGTGAGCACCATTTTTGACTACAAGGTAATGGACTGGTACTTTCGGGTCCAAGCCAGGCATCTCTTTGTAACTCCAACTGAAAACATCCCTGAACTCCTTAAGTAACTCGATATAAGTACTCTCTTCATCATATTCTAATAAAGCACTTAGGTAGGTGGGTCTTAGCTCTTCATCGGTGCCAAGGTTGACTTCTTTTAAGGAATCAATTGTCATCTTCACTCCTTCTTCAAGTTCAGGTGGATCATCTTTTGCATCTTCATCTTCTTGAGGGTCCCCATCGTCGAAGGATGTGTGGTAACATGGTGAAACATGCTCCAATTCTGCATTATCCTCCATCGAAGACGGAACACCATTCTTGCCTTGTACAGTGACATGGTACGAAGAACCTACACTTTCTTCATCTTCATCATGTTCCTTAGTGTATACCACAGTATATGGCTTTACCTTTAGTATTTCTTCACACAAAACCATAAGTTTTGTTTGTCGCCTCATTCTTGAAGGAACCAAACTTTGGAAATCATTAGAGATCTTATGGATATTGGGTGGAGCGGGTGTTCTTATGCTTTGAAAGTTTCTCTGGAACTTGTTTCCCTTCTTTAATGGACCCAATCTCTCAAATACAGAAGTACTCATAGTTGATTTTCCAAGTCAGTCGAAGACATAAGGCCTATTAGAAGCGGCAGATTCGTGTTCTACAGTAATGTAATTGCTACTCACCCTTCTTATTGAGATATGCACTGGTGACGGTTGTTTGTATCCCAAACCTTCACGTGGTTGTCTCATTGCAGCTTCTGATGGTACCTTCCCTAACTTTGATGGCTTATTAGGATTGTATCCATATTTTGCAAATAGCCTTTAAGCATTAGGATCAAAACCTTCATCTGTTCACTTTGTAGGGAGTGCCACTTTCTGCAAACGATTTTGGGCCACAAACCCTGCAAGCAACATTGAGGACGACTTTACTGCTTCAATTCGTTTGACCGGAAGAGTTAAATCCTTTATTATGTTAGCTTGGAGATTATGATTCACCTTCATCTTTATTCTTTTTAGGGACATATTGGAGCGCACCACTTACTTTCTTGCCATAAGAGGCAATACCCCTTTATGAGATTTATTCACGTTGGCATGTACCTCCTCAATAACAACTTTGGCTTTACCAATAGTCACCTCAGCTCTTTTAGTTATGGGCTCTTCGTTCTTACTTTTCATGCCACCATCAACTTTTAGCTCCTTTACAATGCAGTTCTTTAAGTAGAACTTTGCATTGGCGAAGTGTGACTCAACCTCAGTGAATGGTTCATCATCAGCAACTACCGTCTTCTCGACTTCACCCTCGTAGTATTTTAAACATTGATGGTAGGTAGATGGAACTACTTTATTCTCATTTATCCAAGGCTTCCCAAGCAAAACATTGTATGAAGTCTTCGCATTGATCACATGCAACCATGCACTTGATTGCATATCTTCAATAGTGACTCCCAGCCTGATCATGCCTATGGCTCTTTGCCCCCCTTGGTTGAATCCTTGGATCAACACACGACTTTTTGAGAGTTCGTTCATGGAAATAACAAGTTTTTTCTTAGTTTGGATTGGCAAAATGTTCACTGAGGATCCTCCATCAACCAAAATTCGATTTACCCTTTCATCGCACATATAGTCAACCAGGTACAATAGGCGGTTATGAGGAGTGTCACCTAGCAAAAGATTGTCATTTATGAATGTGACCTTTTCCTCACAAGTATTAACTTCTTGAGGAGTGGACTCGATGGGATTTTCCGAAGATGGTTCCAACGGTAGGTCATCACTCTTTTCTTCCCCATTGTCAGCATGGCAACAAGAGGCATCAATGCCCTTATGGGAAATTTTTGTGCGGAACCAACTTGTTAAGAACTCCTCCAAGGTTACTGGATGTCGTAGATTTTGAGGATAGTGCACCTCCACTTTTGCTTTCTTCAAGTATTTAACTGGATTCCATATCTTTGGTCTTTTCACCATAATTTTCCTTGTTGGTTGTTCAATTCTTTTTGTGGGCTCCTTTTGTGGTGCCTACGACGAGTCACCAATGTCCAACCTTAATCATCATCGGGTTGATTGACTTTAGCTTTGTCTCTCTCCAGTAATTCTTCATTTTTACTTTCTTTAAAACCACATAATTTATCCGGATTGAATAAGCCGAAGGTGATAGAGACTTGGTTTGCGCTTGCTTTCTCATCTTCAACCACGATCTTCTTTTCGCAAGCCAAGTCCTTGACTTTGTCCTTGAAGACAAAGCACTTCTCTAGAGGGTGGCTTACCAGTCGGTGATATTTGCAGCAATTCAGGTCATTTGTTTTTCCAGCTTCATTTGGTCTCTTCATCTCCTGAAGCTCAAAGAGATTTAACTCGAGGAGTTCTTCTAAAATGGCTGGCACATCAGAATCTAGGAATGGGTACTCTTTCTCTCGCATTTCTTTTAGAGTCAACTTTCCACTTGGCTTATTATGAAAAGATGTGGATTTCATACTCTGCTTCTTGCTCACCTTCGTCGTAAAGTTCATAGGTGACGTGTTGACATTCATAGCTTCTTTACTTTTAGAATTTGGTATGAACTTGCCCGAGTTCTTGACTTTTTGCTTGTCATTTCCTTTGCGAGGTTCATAGATGGGCAGCCTTTCATTTCCAGCTGAGGCCATGCTCAATTCCATGTCATGGGCACGAGTTGTCAGTTCTTCAAATGTGCAAGGCTTGATACCTTGCAAAATGTAGCGCAATCCCCAATGCATGCCTTGGATGCACATTTCTATGCATGAAGCTTCACTAAGACTGTCTTTGCAGTTTAGGCTTGCATTCCTCCACCGATTGATAAAGTCGATAACTGGCTCCCCCTTTCGTTGACGAGTATTTGTAAGTTCTATCATACTCATAGTACGTCTTGTACTATAAAAATAATTGAGGAACTCTTGCTCTAGTTGATCCCAGCTATCGATAGATCCAGACTCGAGGTCCGTGTACCAGTCAAAAGCATTTCCTTTTAGCAAGCAAACAAACTACTTGATGAGGTAATCTCCATAAGTCCCAGCATTGTTGCACGTCTCCACAAAGTGCGCAATATGTTGCTTTGGGTTACCTTTACCATCAAACTGTTAAAACTTCGGAGGTTGATAGCCAGTAGGCTTCTTCAACATATCGACCCTTGCACTGTACGACTTTGCATATTTAAGGGAGATTTGGCAGCAACTTCATATTTATTCTTAATGGTTCCTTCAACGAACTCCTTCAATTGATTGATTGGAATCATCCCTTCAGATGAGACAGGTATAGCCTTAGTGGATGCTGCTTGTCTTGGGGGAGAGTCACTCTCTAGAACCTCTGGGAGCTTGTCAGGTGCATGGATGGATTCTTCTTCCATCAAGATTCCCACCCTGTCTGTTAGCTTTTCAATTCCAGCCTTTTGATTTTGCATACATTTGGTCAAGCCAGCAATTGCTTCCGTCAAGTTTGCTAACTGCTCCTCCATCGATGAAGTATTTGTCACCAGGGCTTGCATAATTGTCGTGGACGATGAAGAGTAGCATGGATTTTCACACCGATTGATCCTTGATTGGCTCACACTATGTGGTGTAAGTAGGGAGGATCCATCACTTGAGGCATTATCATCTTCCTTCACAGCAGAGTGCTTGGATCCGGAGAAGTCAAGCAGAGCAAGAGTTTTCTTGATCTTTTCAGCAACATCGTTTCCTCCTTCAGATGCGTTTGTGGAAGATCTTGCTCCTTTTGAGGATGAAGATTTGAAAATAGGGGTTGATGCAGACGGTACTTGGGGTGCTTGTTGTCCTAGAGAGATTGCTTTGCTCCTCGTAATTGGTCTGAAGCTTACAAAGGTAACATCGAGGATGCTTTCCACATCAACATAGAACCTGGAGTTAGCAGCCTTGGTGGAAGTTGAACCGGAGTTGATTTTCTTTGAAGCCATTTCAATGTTCTTGGACTTTGGTGATTGAAAAGTTGAGATGAGAGGTAGAGATTGTCCCACTGGGCGTGCCAGAATTTGTAGACAATAAATTGCGTCAAGAAAATAAATTCAAGGCCGAAAATATCGCAACAATCGTAGTATTTTATTTCGAATATTTGAGCATTACAATCTCTATGAATCCTATGATTCTTCTTTCCAATGTAAATAAATTCAAGGGCCTTTGAGCTTGATCTTGAATCTATATTTATTTTCACGAACGATGATCTTGTTCTTGAGCTTGAGCTTGAGCTTGATTGCTTGAACTTGATCTTGATTTGTTCTTCGTTCTTGAGCTTGAACTTGATTTCTTGAACTTGAACTTGAACTTGATTGCTTGAAGCTTGAAACTTGTAGAGAAATTTGCGGCGTTTGATCCATGAGCTCTCTCTTGCTTCTTGTTAGAACTTCTGGTGTCTTTTCTAAGTTATGAAGACCCCTATTTATAGTTGTGGAAGGGAGGAGTTGTGATAAGAACAAAATCTTTCCGACCAATCAAATTGAAGTGTGACATGACCGCATTTGATTGACCAGAACATGTCACTTGCACACGTGGCGCGATTTAATCGGCCTTTCAGTGTGACTGGGCATGCCTTATCATTTTGTCACGTAGCATGATCCTATTGGCTCTTCCGCTTGACTTGGCGCGCCGCATCATTTGACACGTGGCACCAAACTGGGCCTCTAGGAAGATGTCATCTTGGGCTTAGTGAAGTGAGCTCATCACTTTAGCCCAACTAATTAGGCTAGCCCAATGGATTAAGACTTATTTATTTAATCCATATATATTGGACTTATATAATTGATTCATTATATTAGCCCATATATTTATTTGGACTAATACATCTTGAATTTAAAATATAGTCCAAATTATTTTACATATTCAATATTCTAATAAAATTTATATGCCTACAAATATTATTTCAATCTTACTTTGTTTAATTTTTGATAAGTAAATATATGTTTAGTAAAAATTAAAAAATTTGACGAACATATGATCTATTAACATATTCTTATGAAAGAATTTTCTTAGTAATATATGATAGTTATTTTTTAATCGTCTAACAATAAATTTTTGTTGATGTACACTTTCAATGTTAACCGAATTTAATAATTAAACATAAAATCAATATGATACCTATATAGTAATATGTTCTATTTAATTTTAAATTATCGAAATACCACTTCCAATTCGAAAAAGATATAAGAATTTAATAGATCAACATATGAATATGAAAGAACAAAGAAATTGATACAATTCACCAACACTTGATAAGAAAGTGATCATACAACCCATTATTTAAAGTTTATAAAAATAGAGCACTTTATATTTAACTAAATATTATATCCTATAAGAAATTCACAAATATTTCTAGATATTTTTAAAGAAAAAATATATGAAAAAGTCTTGAAAGTATATAAAAAAAATTAAATATTTATATGACGGTTTGATTTGAATTTTTTTATTCAATACCAAATCAAATCAAACCAAATCTAGTCGAGTTTTTTATTCGATTTAATTTTATTTTTTAATTTGGTATAATTTTCCAATTCGATTTGTACACTTCATAGTGATAACTCTACGGGGATTGGGAAGGAACCAATGATAAAAAGAAAATTAAGCGAAAAATGGACAGAACAGCAATACGGTCTAAACCAATTACTAAAAAAGAAAAAAGAAAAACAATTTAAAAGATTTTGCCCAGCCTCCACCCCCCCACTTGACCAATAATATTACACAAGTTCAAAAGAAAGATAAAAGGGGAAGCAAAGAGCAACTAAAACATAGGGCACTATAACATTGCCTCACCTTAAATGGTGGCTACTTTGTAGCTCTCTTTTTTCACTGTACCTGATTCTTTCCTACAAAGTTAATTGGCTTTAACTACTCACAATGTTTGTCTAAAAGAAGGATTTTAACTACTTATTAATTAAATTAAAGCTATCTAATCTAAGAGGAATTGAGACACACATAACTGATTATTAATTAAAAATTGGATGAATGAATAAAATTTTATCACGAATTTAGTTATTCGTTTGAATTCAAGGCCTCCAGAAGAAAGCAACATCTCCAAACACCTCCTCTAAAATAATTTAACTTTAAATTTTATATTTTACCATAAATTCTGTTATTGTCACAACAAAATCATGGTAGGTTAAACATCGTCATATAAATTGAAATTGAGGGAGAAATTAAAAAGAATGAGAAGCCCTAGTCATTATTCAATATTTCCATCTACACCCAATATTGGCAAATTGGATATGGTTTCCTAATGCAGTAAAAGGATGTCTGGCCCTAGGTGGGACTAATGATATTTCTCAAAGAAAAAAGGATGGGAAATTAGGAATGTCGACATATATGCTGTTAAGTTCACCAAGTAATTTTTTTTTCCGGCTTAACACGTTGGTTTTGTCCTAAAAGAATATAATAATAATACACATATATGATCCAAAAATACAACTATATACGTTTTCACGTTCGATATAATTATTGTTCTTTTAGATTCCTCACGCTAATTAAGATCATTGATTAGTGTTTTTTTAGATTCCTCACGCTAATAGAAATCATACTTTTACGATTAATAAATTTATTGCTCGTGATTAGGGGTGTGCATTCGATTTTGACCTTTATCGATAATTACTCATCGATTATCGATTTGTACATATGCTTATCGTTATCGTTTCAATAAGGGTTCGATTTTTTCGATTTCGATTTATCAATTTTGGGGGCTTATCGATTCGTTTATCGATTACACCAATAAGAAAATTTACGAGATTCCACGGAAAGTATATCTCTATAAACGTGCCTAACTAATATTGACAAAAGGAAGCTAAAATAAGACGAACACCATTTATAACATAAAAATTGTGTCAACAAGCACATGCAACAAAACTAAAGTAAGGGATCAAATGTATGCCACCAACACTCCAACAGTATAAAAAAACAAAACAAAATACATTATCACGGCTAATTCTGTTTTCCATTAATTTGAACTTCATTCCCTTGATCTTTAAATATGATCATTCCTTAAATGTGATAGAGGAAATAATAGGGTAAATGACTTAGGGTAAAGGAAAGGGTATAGATTAGGGAAAATGATATTGTATAGCCGCTTTCAAAATAGTAGCGGAATATATATACATTATGTATGTTATATTAATCTACACAAATAGGTAATTACTCATTTTACAAGTGTCTACAGTTTAGGGGTGTGCATTCGATTTATCGATTCGATTTTGACCCTCATCGATAATTACTTATCAATTATCGATTTGTACATATGCTTATCGTTATCGTTTCAATAAGGTTTCAATTTTTTTGATTTCGATTTCGATAATAAATAATCGATTCGATTTATCGATAAACCGATTCGAATGCACACTCCTACTCGTGACTGAACAAGACTTGGTTCCTGCATGGTATTATGATGTTTCTTTTCCAAATTTTAGGATTCAGTATTACTCCCTCCAGTCAAAAATAAATAATTTTTTGGCATTTTTCTTGTGGTCCAAAATAAGTGATTTTTCTAGATTTTAAGAATGAATTAATTTTTTTTCCCTACATTGTCTTGGAGTAAATAGTGTTGGAGTATGTGTTAGGAGTGTTTATGTGAGATAGTAAAGGTTAATATGGTCAATTCCATTGCTAATTAATGCTAAAAAGTGAATTTCTTAATATGCATGAAAATATCCAAAAAGTCACTTATTTTGGACCGGAGGGAGTAAATATTAAGACTGCCTTTTCAAAAGGATAATGCTATTATTTCAAATCCACTATGCACCGGCTTGTAAATTTTTTAATGATACCCATTAAGTGAGAATATTAGTGGACCTTTAATTAGATTTATTAACATGTGATACTTAAGTACGTTTATGATGTATAATTTTTGCATAACACGCAGGAAACAAATTATCAAATAGTATTACGATTTTATATTTTGATATAATGCAGTCTAATCACCCAAAAGAAGATATGTAAAGAATCACTAAACCGATTTTAAGTATCTAGTGTCATGTGTTGTTTTAACTTTTAAGTGTTTAATTTATAAATTACTTCTCTTGGAAAAGACACGTTTTAACAACGTGAGCTTTGCCTCTGATCGGTTTAATATCAAACAAATAATCTAGATTAGCAAGAGAGGCTGTGGACGGCCATATGCAGAATCATCTGATACTGTTGGGTCTTAATTATCCAGATTTCTTATTTTCTTTTAATTACCAATGAAAATGCTAGCCCACTAGCTCGTGAAATTTATGGAATAGTTGCGAATCAAATGTATCAAAATGCGGGACAACTGACAAACACATCGTGATCCCATATAACGTGCAATTTTTTAGTTATATATGCTAGTAAGTTTACTTTAGGTCCAATAATTCTTAAGAGTCGTTTAGTTTTGTGATGACCCGATAGGTCATCTAGAGTTTTAGACCTTAATTATATAGTATTTCGAAACCTCAAATAGCTCCTTTTAGCCTTCCTCGAGAGTGTGCAGTCCGTGCTTTTTTTCGGAAAGCTTTTATGTGAAAAAAATTACTAAAATGTGAATTCGTGCCTTAAAAACTCATTAAGTTGACTTGGTCAACGCTTTGAGAAAACGGATCTGGATCTGTACTTTGACGGTTCCAATGGGTCCGTATCATGATTTGGGACTTGGGCGTAAGCCCAGAATCAAGTTCGGAAGTCCCTAACTCGAGTTATCATATTTTGTGAAAAAATTAAATTTTAAAGGTTTAAAGACTTTATAAATTTCACCAATATTTGACTTTGTTAATACAGGTTCTGGAACTTCGTATAGGTCCATTACGATATTTATGACTTGTCTGCAAATTTTGGTGCAAAACGAAAGTGATTTGATGTGATTCGGACGTCCGGTTGTAAAAATGAAAGTTCTTAAGTTTTATTGAGAATTTAATTCGTTTTAGTGTCCGATTCATAGTTCTAAGTTTATTTTGGTGTTTTGATTGCGCGAGCGAGTTCGTATGAGGTTTTTGGACTTGTGTGTATATATGTTTTGGAGCGCCGAGTGCTCGGGTGAGTTTCGGATAGCTTACAGACCATTTGAACTTAGAAAATTTCTGGTTTCTTGAGCTTCTGCTCTATCTGGTGTCATGTGCTTCGCGATTGCGAAGGGGAGTTTGGGACAGGGGAGGATTTTCTTTATCGCGAACGCGATAATTAGGTCGCGAACATGGAGTGTTAGGGTTTTTACCCTTCAGGAATGCGACCAGCTTCTTGCGAATGTGTAGGGGCATGGCCTGGGAAGGGGAATTGGTTACTCTTCATGAACGCGACACTAGGATCGCGAACGCGGGGGCAAGTGGGTGCAAGCCTTAGTGAACACGAACGATAACTTGCGAACGCGTAGGCCAATAAGGTGTTGTGCTACACGATCGCGTCAGGCCCTTCGTGAACGCGAAGAAGGCCTGACGCTCCAGTGATTTAAATGTTCAAAAATGAGATTTCTCCCATTTTTCATAAACTCTCCATCAGAGCTCGGCCTAGAGGCAACTTTGAAGGGAAAACTCAACACCGGTTCATAGGTTTGTGCACTTTAACTCGTTCTCTTTTATTTCTAACATATCCAATTAATTTCTAGTCGTAATCTTTGTTCTTCCATGGTACAAAACAAGGGATTTAGGAAGAATGAAGGGGGGGGGGGGGGTATCGGATTCCGAAACTAATTACATAATCGGACTCGGGGGTGAATGGATAAATGGGTTTTAGTCCGATCCTCGAGTTTTGACCAAGCGAACCCGGACTTTTTTTACTTTTTGGGAAAAGTGTAAAAATCCTATCTTTATGTATTGTAATTGATTTCCTTAGCATTACTTGACGTTATCGAGTAGATTGTGGTTAAATACGATTGGTTTGGAAGCGGATTCTAGAGGAAAGTCCCGATAGAGCTCTAAGTTGACTGCAGAGTGAGGCAAGGGATTAGGGCTTGTTTGCCTATTTGCGACATATTTAAATATTGGGTACAATGTATATGTGAGGTGAATAGTACTTATGCGTTGTTGTTGGTCTAAATCATACGGGTGATACTTGCTTCTTGTGATTTATTCCTATTTTGATTATGATATTCATGCTTAACTAGTTTATTACTTAATTGATCGCTCTTTCCACATTTATGAACTATTTGTGATAATTGAATATTATTGGAAGTGGAGGTTCGATATTGTGGCACCGTTGTTGACATAAGGTTATTCTTGATTATTCTTTCTCCCAAATGTTATACATATTCATGGATTCATGGTAAGGGAGAGAGTGTTAAAGCATGAAGGGTGATGCCGTTTAGATTATTATTTCATTTATTGATTTATACATAGTGAGGAAGAGAGTTAAAACACGAAGGGTGATGCCATGCCATATTTATCATTTCATGATGAAATTGAGAGTAAAAACACGAAGGGTGATGTCATGTCTTAATTATCATTTTATGGAGAGATTGGGAGTAAAAGAACGAAGGGTGATGCCATGCCATTATTATTGTTTTATGGTGAGGTTGAGAGTAAAATCACGATGGGCGATATCGTGCAGTCCTTATTCATTATGTTTATGCGTTTTTATTAGTTGAAGGTTTATTGGCTGATTCATGTTGTTATTTCTTGTTGTAGTTACCGTATCTTGTACCCCCTTTTCGCATGTTCCCTCCCAATAGTACATGTTGAAACTTTATCGGTTGTTATGTTGTACGTATATTTCCATTTGTACAGGTTTGATTACGTGGGTGTCCTGTCATAGCCTCGCCACTACTTCGTCAAGGTTAGGCCAGCACTTATGGAGTACATTGGGTCGGTTGTAATCATACTACACTCTGCACTTCTTGTGCATATTTTGGTACTGGTCCCAGCTGTCCGTGAGGTGCATCAGCTCGGAGTAGCTTATTTGGAGACTCGAGGTAGATCTGCTGGCGTCCGCAGACCTTGAAGTCCCTTTCTTTTTTTCCCCCTATATACTACTTATTTCATTCGAGACAATTATACTTATTTCAGACTTTATTTGTAGAACTTCTAGAAGCTCGTGCACTTGTGACTCCAGATCCAGGTTGTACTTAAATATTATGGATTATTTTTCCACTTAGTACTTTGTTTTAGTTTTATTTAAGCTTAATTGGTTTTACCTACTTGAATTGATTAAAACTGGCTTAAAGATTCTCTAAAATTGACTTGCCTAGTAAGTGAAATGTTAGGCGTCATCATGGTCCGAAAGGTGAGAATTTCAGGTCATGATAAGTTGGTATCATAGCACTAGGTTTTCTAGGTCTCATGAGTCACGAGCAGGCTTAGTAGAGCCTGGAGGATCGGTACGGAGACGTTTGTACTTATCTTCTAGAGGCTTTATAGATTAGGAACAATTTCACTTCCATTCTTCTCTGTTGTACAATTTTATTCTATCATTGCAGATTGAACTCTTCTATTCTTGTTCTCTCACAGATGGTGGAGAACACATATTGCATCTTTAGCTAGATAGTAGCCGGAGCCCCTAGTGGCAGCTCCTACGAGAGTCTGTGGCTGAGGCCGAGGTCACGCTCGAGGCCTAGGTAGAGGCAAAGCTCAGCCTAGAGCTCGAGCACCACCACTAGCAGTGGAGCCTCAGGTGGATATTGATGAGGAGCTTCCAGCTCAAACTATACCTGTTGGACCAGCTCAAGTCCCGGAGGGGTTCATCGCTACCCTAGTGCTTCAGGACGTTCTAGTCTATTTGGTGGGCCTTATGGAGAGTGTGGCCCAGGCCGGTACATTTTTTTTGGCACCAGCCATCTCTTAGGCTGAGGAGGAGCACAGAGTTCTGTTATTCACACTCCGGAGCAGATGGATCCCCAGTATCAGACTCCAACAGCCCCGCTAAGTGGGATAGTTCAGCTGGTTGTTACGACTCAGGCCGGTGATCTCTTTTGAAAGCTTATTGAGATTGGACAATTTACAAAGATCTTCCCAGTTCACTTCAGTGGTGCACCTTTTGAGGACCCACATGATTATCTTGACTGATGCCATGAGGTTCTGCGGAACACGGGGATAATTGAGGCCAATGGGATTGATTTTGCTGTGTTTTAGATGACTTGGTCCGCCAAGAGGTGGTGGAAGGATTATGTGTCGACCAAACCAGCTAGATCGCCTGCTGTTACTTGGGACTAGTTCTCTCAACTATTCCTAGAGAAATTCCTCCCTATCACACTGAGAGAGGCCTACCGCAGGCAGTTTGAGCGTCTCTAGCAGGGCAGTATGACTGTTACTTAATACGAGACCCATTTTATGGATCTAGCCCGTCATTCTCTTCTTTTGTTTCCTACCGAGAGAGAGAGAGAGAGAGAGAGAGAGAGAGAGAGAGAGAGAGAGAGAGAGAGAGAGAGAGAGAGAGAGAGAGAGAGAGAGAGAGAGAGACGGAGAGACAGAGAGGGAGAGAGAGACATAGAGAGAGAGGGTGAGGCGGTTTATTGATGGAATCACTCACCCTATTAGGCTATAGATGGCCAAGGAGACCGGGGGTGAGATTTCCTTTCAGACGGCTACTAATGTTGCTAGGCGGATCGAGATGGTTCTTGCATGTGAGAAAGGGCAGGGGTCTGATAAAAGGCCTCGTTATTTTGGTAGATTCAGTGGTGTCTCATCTGGAGGCAGGGGTACATTTGGTAGAGGCCATCATCCCAGGCTATTTCACTCAATGCTCCAGGAATCTCACAGTGCTGCAGGTGGTCGCAACCCTCATATGTCTCATCTCGACCAACTAGCCTATAGTGTATCACAAGTTCCTATTAGTGCACCTCCACTCCAGATTTTTTAGAGTGGTTACTCAGGTCAACAAGGTCAGTTTCAGGGTCAGCAGTCACAACAGTCGAAGTCCTGTTATACTAACGGTAACTTGAGGCACATTGCTAGATGTTGCCATCGGGAACTGGTAGCTTACAACATCAGGGTTCTCGTGCTATGGTTTCAGCACCAGTTGTTTCACCGCCTGCTTAGTGAGCCAGAGGTAGGGCTCAGGCAGCCAGAGGTGGAGGCTAGTCCATTAGAAGTGGAGGTCAAGCCATTAGAGGTGGAGGACAGCCATCTAGGGCCTGTCCTAGAGATATAGTTCAGAGTGGGGGGAGGGGGCTGCCTCGATTTTGTGCTTTTCCATCTAGGCTTGAGGTTAAGCCATCTGAAACTGTCATCACATGTATTGTTCCAGTTTTCCATAGAGATGCTTAAGTTCTATTTGATCTGGGATCTACTTATTCCTACGTGTCACCCTATTGCTTCCTATCTAGTTGCACCTTGTGATTCTTTAAGTGCTCATGTGTATGTGTCCATTCGTGTATGGTTACCATTGGGAGTCTCGAGACTAGCATAGATCTCCTACTTTTCGATATGGTAGATTTTGATGTCATCTTGGGTATGGATTGGCTATTACCTTATCATGCTATATTGGACTGTCACACCAAAATGGTGACTTTGGACTTGCCGGGGTTGCCTCGATTAGAGTGTAGGGGGGACTCCCGGCTATTCTATCAGTAGGGTTATCTCTTATATGAAAGCTTGACGTATGGTTGAGAAGGGGTGTCTAGCATATGTCCGCGATTCTAGTACAGAAGTTCCGTCCGAGGATTCAGTACCAGTTGTTCGTGAGTCTCCAAAGGTATTTCCTGCAGATCTACAAGGGATTCCACCCGACAGTAGAGATATTGACTTCTGATTGATTTGGCACAACTGTATGACCCTACCAGAGTTGAAAGAATTGAAGGAACAGTTCCAAGACTTGCTTGATAAAGGCTTTATTAGACCTAGTGTCTCGCCCTGGGGTGCGCCTTTGTTGTTCGTGAAGAAGAAGGATAGATCGATGAGGATGTGCATAGATTATCGCCAGTTGAACAAAGTCACTGTCAAGAACAAGTATCCATTACCGATGATTAGTGACTTATTTGATCAGCTTCAGGGTGCCAAGGCAAGATTGATTTGAGGTTTGGCTACCTTCAGTTGAAGATTAGGGCATCCGATGTCCCTAAGAATACTTTTCGGATCGATATAGGCATTATGAGTTTCTACTGATGTCATTGGGATGACAAATGCTCCAGCAGCATTCATGAATTTGATTAACCGGGTGTTCAAGCCTTATTTAGATTCCTTTTTAATTGTATTTATTGATGATATCTTGATCTAATACCGTTCTTGAGAGGAGCACGAGCAGCATCTTTAGGTTGTACTTCAGACTCTGAGAGATAGCCAGTTATATACCAAGTTTTTAAAGTGCAAGTTTTGATTGGACTCAGTGACCTTTTTGGGACACGTCGTATTGGCAGAAGGCATACAAGTAGATCCTAAGAAGATTGAGGTAGTTCAGAATTGGCCTAGACCCACTTCAGCTACAGAGATCCAGAGTTTCCTAGGTTTGGCGGGTTATTACCGCCAGTTTGTAGAGGGGTTTTCATCCGTAGTAGCCCTATTGAATAGATTAACCCAGAAAGGAGCTCCATTCAGATGGTCAGACGAGTGTGAGTCGAGCTTTCAGAAGCTCAAGACTGCTTTGACTACGCCGCCAATATTGGTGTTCCCCACATGTTCAGGTTCTTACACAGTGTATTGTGATGCATCTCGTATTGGTCTCAGTGCAGTATTGATGCAGGATGGCAGGACGATAGCATATACGTCACAGCAGTTGAAGGTTCATGAGAAGAATTACCCTGTTCATGACTTAGAGTTGGCGGCAATTGTTCATACGCTGAAGATATGGATGCACTATCTTTATAGCGTGTCGTGCGAGCTATTCACGGATCATCAGAGTCCACAATATCTATTCAAATAGATGAGGTGGTTGGAGCTGTTGAAAGATTATGATATCACCATTTTATATCATCCCGGGAAGGCCAATGTAGTGGCTGATTCCTTGAGTAGGAAGTCAGTGATTATGGGCAGCCTTGCGTACATTCCAGTTGGTGAGAGACCACTTGCATCAGATTTTCGAGATTTGGCCAATCAGTTCATGAGGTTAGATGTTTCAGAGCCTAGTCGTGTTCCAGCTTTCATAGTCGCTCGGTCTTCCTTGTATGAACGCATTAGAGAGCGACAATATGATAATCCTAATTTGCTTGTCCTTAGAGACACTGTGCGGCACAAGGGTATCAAGCAGGTTACTATTGGGGATAATGGGGTTTTGAGGATGCAGGGTCGTATTTGAGTGCCCAATGTAGATTGACTCCGTGAGTTGATTCCTGAGGAGGCCCATAGTTCCGGGTATTTTATTCATCCAGGTGCCACCAAGATGTATCAATACTTGCGGTAGCACTACTGGTGGAGAAGGATGAAGAAGTACATAGTTGCATATGTATCTCGGTATCTGAATTGTTAGTAAGTTAAGTACGAGCATCAGTGACTTGGTGGTTTTCTTCATAAGTCACAGATTCCTGAGTGGAAGTGGGAGCGTATCACTATGGATTTTGTTGTTGAACTCCCACGGACTCAAAGGAAGTTCGATGCGGCATGGGTCTTTGTGGAGAGGCTGACTAAGTCAGCGCATTTCATTCCTGTGGCAGTTGCCTATTTTTTAGAGCGACTGGCTGAGATTTACATCTGTGAGATTGTTCGCTTTCATGGTGTGTACGTGTCTATCATTTATGATCGAGGTACGTAGTTCACCTTGCACTTCTCAAGAGCAGTACATCGTGAGTTGAGTATGCATGTGGAGTTGAGCACAACATTTCATCCGTAGGCGGCCGGAGAGTTCAAGCGCACTATTTAGATATTGGAGGATATGCTTCACGCTTGTGTTATATATTTCAGGGGTTCTTGGGATCACTTCTTGCCAATTGCGGAGTTTTTCTAAAACAACAATTACCAGTCGAGCATTCAGATGGCTCCCTATAAGGTATTATACGGGAGGCGGTGTTGATCGCTAGTTGGATGGTTCGAGCCGGGGGAGGGTTGCATATTTGGTACAAGATGCTTTGGATATGATCATTCAGGATCAACTTCGCACAACTCATTCTAGGCATAAGAGTTATGCTGACCATAGAGTTTGTGATGTTGCACTCATGGTCGGAAAGAGGGTATTGCTTTAGGTTTCACCCATGAAAGGTGTTATGAGGTTTGGAAAGAAAGGCAAGTTGAGACCTAGGTATCTTGGACCCTTTGAGATTCTTAAGAGAGTGGGTGAGGTTTCCTACAAGCTCGCATTGCCAACTAGTTTATCAGTAGTTCATCCAGTGTTTCATGTGTCCATGCTCCGGAAATATCACGGCTATCCGTCCCATGTGTTAGATTTTAGTTAAGTCAACTTGGACAAGGATTTGACTTATGAGGAGGAGCCAGTGGCTATTATATCCCGGCATGTCCGACAGTTTAGGTCTAAGGGTTATCCTTTAGCTCCAGTATAGTGGAGAGGTCAGCCGGTCGAGGTAGCCACTTGGGAGTCCGAGTTGGACATGCGGAGTAGATATCCCCACATTTTTACCGGTCCAGGTGCTTTTCTATGTCCGTTTGAGGGCGAACGTTTATTTTAGAGGTGGAGAATGTGATGACCTAGTAGGTCATCTAGAGTTTTAGACCTTAATTCTATATTTTGAAACCTTAAATAGCTCATTTTAGCCTTTCTCGAGTTACGTGCGCAATTCGTGACTTTTTTCGAAAATCTTTTATGTGAAAAATAGACTAAAATGTGAATTCGTGCCTTAAAATCCATTTGAGTTGACTTCGATCAATATTTTGAAAAAATGGACCCGAATCTGTGTTTTGACAATCCCAATGGATCCGTATGTGATTTGAGACTTGGGCGTAAACCCAGAATAGATTTCGGAAGTTCCTAGCTCGAGTTATCGCATTTTGTCAAAAAATTGAAGTTTAAAGGTTTAAAGACTTTATAAATTTGACCAATGTTTGATTTTGTTGATACCAGGTCAGGATTTTAGTTCCGAAACTTGGTATAGGTACATTACAATATTTATGACTTGTCTACAAATTTTGGTGCAAAACGAAAGTGATTTGACGTGATTCGGACATCTGGTAATTAAAATGAAAGTTCTTAAGTTTTATTAAAAATTTCATTTGTTTTGGTGTCTGATTCGTAGTTTTAGGTGTATTTTGGTGTTTTAATCGTGCGAGCTAGTTCATAATATATTTTTGGACTTGTGTGAATATATGGTTTGGAGTCCCGAGAGCTCGGGTGAGTTTCGGATAGCTCACGTACCATTTGAACTTAGAAAATTTTCGATTTCTTGAGCTTCTGTTGTATCTGGTGTCATGTGATTCACGATCGCGAAGGAGAGTTTGGGACAAGGGAGGATTTTCTTCATCGCGAATGCGATAGTTAGGCCACGAACCCGGAGTGTTGATGATTTTACCCTTCGCGAATGCGACCAGCTTCATGCAAACACGTAGGGCCGTAGGGGCTTGGGCCTGGGAAGGGTAAATGGCCGTTACTCTTTACGAATCTGGAACTAGGATAAAAAATACGGGGGCAGGTGGGTGCAAGCCTTCGCGAACGGACTGGTAACTCGCAAATGCGTAGACCAATAAGCTGTTGTGCTTCGCGATCGCGTCAGGCCCTTCGCGAACACAAAGAAGGCCTGATGCTGAGTGATTTAAATGTTCAAAAATGGGATTTCTCCCATTGTTCATAAACTCTCCATTAAAGCCCGGCCTAGATATTTGAAGGAAAAACTCAACACCAATTCATAGGTGTCGACGCCCCCTTTTTCTAAGGCAAAATTAGGTTTACGACATTTGGGAGGATAAATCGTTCCCTTTTGGGATTTGGGTTTTTAGAATTGAAGAGTCTCCACCTAATGATTAAAGTGTATTAGCACACTAAGAAGGGGTTTGAGTTTGAAGAACCAAAGTTTTGGTAAGGGCTAGAAATTATCTCGAGGGAAAGGTGTTAGGTACCCCTCAATATCCACTAGTGTGGTTCCCGGCCATGTTATAATTGTGACTTCATATAATCAAGTAAACAATTAAGGGCTCAGATAGAAAAGGGTTTGCATACAATATTGTAAGTAAGTTGAAAATTTTTGAGGGAAAGTAAAGAGGGCAGACATTACGAAAGATTCGAGTAGATGAAAGCAAATAAAGGGAGAGGGGTCCTAGGTTGATAATTAATATGGATAACTTCAATGCAATACCGATAAATCACTCCTCAAAAGAGTGGTCGCACGTGATATTAGCGCATTGGTTATCATCTCCATATTCTACCCTTCCCACCCCGTAAAGATTATTAAATGCGTGAGTTGGTCACGAATGCTTATTGCGTGCTATTACCCGTCCCGTTCTATAAGTCCTTGAGGGTATTTAGGACCACTATTACTATGTGGTAAGGACTAGGCTGAACCATCAGATTTAAAGGATAAAATGCTAAGCGACATACATAACAAATAGGACCGCACATAAGGGAACATACAAAGACAAATAAAGGCTCACAGATCCCTCCACAAGTGAACACGTAATTAGCACGTCTCAAACACATTTAAGGTCTCAAAGATGGGAGTAAAAAAAAGTACAGGAACATTGAAGTTAAAACAGTAGGTTTCAAGAGGACATTTTTAATAACTTATCAGGGAAAGCAGAAGGTTCAGTTAAGACTAAGTGACTTGAAGAATGTTCGATTTTCAGAAATACAACTAAAGATAGCAGTAAGATTTAGAAGTATACAACAATTTAGAATTTAGTAAAATATAGAAAAGAAATCATTGAAACACGTTTTTCTTTTTTGAAAATAGAATGAGGACATTGAAGATACAGTAACTTGACGAGATCCCATAAGTATTCAAAATAGCACGATTCTGGGTAGAAAATGGTAGCCCAATAGTTTGAAAACATAATAGAACAAGCATCAGCGAGAGTAAACAGATGCACAATTTTGAGGTTATTTCAAAATAGGGCAGGAGTTTTAGTAAAACGGAGTGAACTTCAGAGAGGCAAAACAAGAAGTAGAGTTCAGAATGTTAAAGGAGGCTGATTGGTCCTAAACTGGCAAAACACGATTAATCAATTCTTATTGGGCCTAAAGTTTGCCTAGGCATCGTATGTATTGCCTAATTGTCTTTAAGCGTGAACATGCATATTTGATCCCTTTTTTTTAGTTTCAAAAAAGGTACACAAACAGTTAACCGTACTTGTATTATTAGATTAAGCATGCTAATCAGGTTTTTGACAATTGCAACTCAGACAAGTATAACACCCTAAATAACCGGATGTCTAATGCACATAGGAGTTCCTAAAATATGATTTCTAAATGCTAATGAGAATGCAACAACAATTATTTGCTTATTATAATTATTTGCTTGTTATTAACTAATCATGGTTACAAGATGAGCATAATAACAGACTGAAAGTAAAGAACCTAAAGCAGGATCTCTAATGAATGAGATGCATGTCATATACAGGTTATCTATTGCGCAGATAAATAAATAAAATCCTATAAGCATGTTTTCTACCAATTACTTAAACTCAGCATGCATAATTCCCCCCATATTCACTATTCAACCCCAATTATTCATTTACAAATTATTACAAACCAATGACAGCTGAATTACAGTGATAAAGAAAAAAAAAAGAAGTTATTCTATAGGGAGCCTTCAATCAGGCCCAATCTTCCAACCTCACTCCTTTCGAGTTTCACAGCCTTGACATGGTCAGGGTGCGGCAAAGCTCCCTAGGGCCCCATCGGGTCCCTGGTTGATACCAGCACCCAAAACACTTACCAAAATGTTGGACAGGTGCAGTGTAGGATTACCAGCCTTGTGTGTCAAAGTTTAGTGAGTACTCAGAGGTACCCAAAGCAATGCTCACACGAAAGGGGTAGAACCTATTCTCTAAGAGTAGTGTGAAGTGCAGGAAGGAGAGGAAATTTGGTAGTTTAAAGAGTTTACAAAAAGTTGGAGAGTTGCACACAAGGATAATGGGCAAAGGGGACAAATAGATCACATAAATATCACCAAAGGATACAGAGACTTATGCAAACTTACTAAGCATGATTACACAAAATCAAAAGAGATTAAAGAGACCTTGAAATAGTCGAATTTAGACACAAAATAAATAGTAACAGCATATAGTCATAACATGTAAGATCAGGAACAAACAGTAGTCATGAGCATGCAAGTATCAACAGGCAAACCAGGAATCAATCACATGTTGCACATCAGAAGCATAAGCAGAAAACAATTAGGAATAGAACACACTGAAGTAGTAATAATCACATTGGCTTGGAACATGGAATTTAATTAGAACATACCAGTAATAAGAGAACACTTCAGAATGCAAGAGCCAAGTATAAGCACAATATTAGCATTAGTTTTTCAGCTGGCTAATGACAGTCAGGAGCAGGGAGCAACAACAGAGCAAAAGAGAGAAGTAACACAAGAGCGAGAACAATATGATTGCTGTGTGTATTTGTGATATTCAATGTGTTCGTGCTATGCAAAAGAGAATGGGGGTACTTATAGTACTGAATACGAGTAAACACACAAGGTAGCAATCCCTAATTAAGGAACTGACATCAATCATAATCAAATCAGTATATGGACTCCCCTTTCATTAAGGAATCAAATTCAAATGATAATAAGCAGTTATTTAAAAGGAAAGAAATCACAAAGCATGATATGATTACATAAGGAAACAGAATAGCATAAAGTATGCAATAAAGACTACATACATGATACTCTAATTAGGGAAATAGGTCAGGCAAATCAATCATCATATTTGTGCACACACATATAGGGCAAAATACCACTTTAATTCTGGAAAATAGTTTTCAAAATAATGAACGAGATTGAAAACCTAGGAGATCAATATTAATCGAGGAAAGTATCCCACAATTTAAGGAAGAAATTCTAAATCAATACCAAACTATAAAGAGAATACACAAAATCACAATTTAAGGCAAGTAATCACAGTCTTAAAGAGAGCTTGTAAGAATCAGTATAAAATCATCATGTAAACTGTCAGAGAAACGTTAAGCGAAGAACACAGAATGGTAGGGGAATGAAACACTAGCAACAAAATTAAAGCATAGAGCACGAAACTCAGAGAAGAACCCAGAAGAATACACAAACAAGCAAATAATACAACACAAACATATAAAGCTATGGTTTCATCAGACTTAAGCAAAATGTTTTAGAAATAGTACTGAGAATCACGAATTAGTACTCAAAAATCAAAATATAAAATGATTTCGAAAAGGGGTTCAAAAACCCTAGTTTCAAAAAGGGAACAAAAAACGTTTAAAGCTTGAGCAATCGTAAAGATCGAGTAGAGAGTAGTGCAAAATATAAAGGCGTGAGTTAAAAATCGTTAAAAACACAGAGATTCAAGAGGTTTGGGTCGAGATTAGGGTTTCTTAAGAAACCAGTGAGAGAAATAAGTGAAACCTGGTTGTGAAACTTTAGGAATAATAGTATTTATAGCACCATTGGACCAAAACCCATCGGAGAAAGGCCGAAAACAAACCCAGGCAAAACTTCAGTGACCATCTTGCATGGTAAAGACTCCTGGAGTCTCAGGGACGGAGGGAACAGGTGAGATAAGGCTTCAAGGCGGCTGGTGGTCGAAAGAGGTGAGGCTGGAGGTGGCCGGAGAGATGGTGAAGGCCATCGGAGAAGAAGAACCAGAAGGTTCTAGAGAGAAGGAGGAGAGGAAGAGACAGATAGAGAGAGAGAGATCGGTCTCGAAGAGTGAGGGGTCGGGGGGTAGGTTAGAGTTTAATTAAGGAAAAATGGTAGATCAACGACTCAAATTAATTCAGAACTAGGCCAGGTTAGATTAGAGATTGGGCTGGGGCGAATTTAGTTGGGTCTTGAGTCAATTGGATTTAATTGAATCTGATGGGGTGGGGTTAAATTGAGGCTAAAATTGAAACAATAATGGGCTATGTGTTAAATTGCCAATTTCCTCCTTTTATTTTTTTATACAACAACAACAACAACAACAACCCAGTATAATCCCACAAGTGGGGTCTGGGGAGGGTAATATGTACGCAGACCTTACCCCTACCCCGGGGGGCAGAGAGGCTGTTTCCAGGAGACCTTCGGCTCAAAACTATTTTTTTATAAAATAGTTAAAATAATTTTTAAAATAACTAAAAGCACTGAACTAATTAATAATGTATAAATATTAATCTAAAAATACTAAAAATGATTTTGTGATTGTAAAATGTTGTTAATTGTAATATAGGCTATAATTATAATTCATGCAATTTAACTTAGAAAATACCAAATAAATTTGTAAAAATATGCAAAAATTACCTTAATTATATCTTGGTATAAATATGATAATGGAAATAAATTATTCACTAAAAAATGATAATCTAAGAATAATTATTGGATTTTGTACTGTTAAAATAGATAATAAATTGATTTTAAAAATCTTAAAATTTTTTTTAGAGAAAAATACCAAAGCTCTTGGGAATGCTTATATATGCATACACATGCTATTTTGAGAATATTTTGAGTATAAAAAATACATAGAAAAAAATTGGGTATCAACAATATGTTTGTGCGTTAACTCATTCTCTTCCCTTTCTAACATCACCCATTATTTTCTAGCCTTAATCTTTGTTCTTCCATGGTAGAAAATAGGTATTTAGGAAGAATTGTTTTTTTTGTTGCAAATTATGGATTTAGTGCTCAATTTGAGGTCAGATTCCGAAACTAATTACATAATCGGGCTCGGGGTGAATGTGTAAATGGGGTTTTGTTCGAACCTCGCGTTTTGACCAAGCGGGCACGGGGTTGACTTTTTTTTTTTTTTTTTTACTTTTTGCGAAAACTGAAAAAATTCTATCTTTATGTATTGTAATTGATTTCCTTAGCATTACTTGACGTTATCGATTCGATTGTAGTTAGATACGAGTTGTTTGGAGGCAGATTCTAGAGAAAAGCCCTGGTAGAGCTTTAAGTTGACTGCAGAGTAAGATAAGTGTTGTGATTAACCTTGGCTTGTGGGATTATAACTTGTTTGCTTATTTACTACATGTTTAAATATTAGGTACAACGTATATGTGAGGTGACGAGTACTTATGCATTGTTGTTGGGCTGAAGCATGCGAGTGGAACTTGTTTCTTGTGATTTATTTCCTTCTTTGATTATGATATTCATGCTTAGACTAGTTTATTACTTAATTGATCGTTCTTTCCGCATTTATGAAATATTTGTGATAATTGAGAGGTTCGGTAATGTGAGACCGTTGTTGACGTAAGGTTATTCTTTCTCCCAAAATATTATATATATTCATTACTTCATGGTAAGGGAGAGAGTGTTAAAGCAAGATGTGAGATGTCGTGCTGATTATTTGTTTGATTTATTAATTTATACATAGTGAAGAAGAGAGTTAAAGCACGAAGGATGATGTCGTGTCGTATTTATTGTTTCGTGATGAAATTAAGAGTAAAAGCACGAAGGGTGATGCCGTAACGTATTTATCATTTTATGGAGAGATTGAGAGTAAAAATGAAGGGTGATGCCGTGTCATTATTGTTGTTTTATGGTGAGGTTAAGAGTAAAAACATGATGGGTGATGTCGTGCAGTCCGTATTCATTATGTTTATCCATTTTATTGGTTGAAGGTTTATTGACTATTCATGTTGTCATTTCCTATTGTTCTTACCATATCTTTGTACCCCCTTTCGCATGACCCCTCCCAATAGTACATGCTGAAACTTTATCTATTGTTATGTTGTACGTATATTTCCGTTTGTACAGGTTTAATTACGTGAGTGTCTTGTCATAGCCTCGTCACTACCTCGTCGAGGTTAGGCTCGGCACTTACGGAGTACATTGGGCCGGTTGTATTCATACTATACTCTACACATCTTGTGCAAATTTTTGTATTGGTCCCAGTTGTCCGTGAGGTGAATCAGCTCGGATTAGCTTATTTGGAGACTCGAGGTAGATCTGCTGGCGTCCGCAAACCTTGAAGTCCATTTCCTCTTTGCTTTTATACTATTCAATTCATTCGAGACAGTTATACTTATTTCAGACTTTATTTGTAGAACTTCTAGAAGCTCGTGCACTTATGACTCCAAATCAAGATTGTATTAAATATTATGGATTATTATGCCACTTAGTACTTCGTTTTAGTTTTATTTCCGCTAAACTGGTTTTACTACTTGAATTGATTAAAACTGGCTTAAAAATTCTCTAACGTTGGCTTGCCTAGCAAGTGAGATGTTAGGCGCCATCACGATCACGAAGGTAGGAATTTCGGGGCATGTCATTCTTGCGAGACTTATATATAAAAAAATATAGAACCAAACTTCTCTTAGATGTAATATTAAACAAAAATGAGCTCAGCTTTTTTGAATTGTTGCTACATGTCGTTTAATAATGTATTGTATTGTATTAATTATATTGTAGTGTGTTGTTTGATGATTTCAACGTTTGGATATATTTTATTGATTGCTTTCGATCGTTTTATGATATCACGTGCAAACAATATGAAGAATAAACTTGCAACTTTACTAAGAAAAAATAGGATTTCGAGTAGAATTATTATATAAAAAATCAGGATAAATGATAAAATATGATTATTTAATAATAAGGAAGGGCAAAATGAGAGAAAAAAGCAAGGAAATGACGCCACCATACCAAATTCGTCGTTCCATAAAGTGACACTTTTTGTCGTTACGTAACAATGGATTTAACGATACGATGCCATAAAATTTAAGTAACAATCAAACCAAGCATTATAATTAAAGTAACAATAAGGTACAATATGATAGTTAACTATCATCCAAACAAGCTGTAAAAAGAGCACAATCGTTGTATGCTAAAGAAGTGAACGTAGATAACATAGACAACCCAACATGCGAATTAATTATATATACTTTCTTCTTAAAAAGAAGATAACCTTTGGTTTTACTGCGAAGATTTGGTTTCTTAGCTAGTCATTTGTTAATGACAAAGCCATGCTTTTGTTTGTCCCTTTGGCTATAATATGTTGAATATGAAACAAATAAACTAATATGGATATAAAAGAGCGAAGTCTATAATATCCAGATCAAGATAATTACGTTTCGTCTGGGTTTTAATTTGTTAGTAGCTGATCATGTGCAAATGGAGTCAGTAATGTACATTACACTCGAATATTTGCTATTCCCTACTCCTTGCCTTAAAGCTAATATTGTAGCTCATCTTTATTTTCCAGTATACAAATAGGAGCTATTCTCCATAAAGCTCCGTCTAACTTTTCAAATAACATAAAGCTTATATTATAAGATCTTATAATATATGGAGTACAATTAGTTTAAGAATAATATTCTCGAAGAATAACTCATGCTTATCCCACTTTGCTGTCTATACCCTACCGTGGACAGAGGCGGATCTAGCGTGTAGTATACGGGTTTCCGGGAACCCAGTAACTTTTGCGTAGACTCTGTATTTTTGTTAAAATTTTTATTAGATATCTATTTGTGAACCCAATTATTATTGTATATTAATTTTAAATTGCGACAGAAACCCATAAACTTTAAATCCTGGATCCGCCTCTGACCGTGGATAAGATATCCTAATACGGAGCATCAAAAATATTTGCGACAGATAAGGTTTAAAACCTTAATAGTGTAACCAGTCTATTCTGTTATAAGCATTTATGTATCTGCTCAGTTAAATGTGCATGGCATCAAAAGTTTGATATATATATGCCAGACATTTCCAAGTTGGATAAAGACATGATATATATATATATATATAAGCATTTATGTATTTGCTCAGTTAAATGTGCATAGCATCAAAAGTTTGATATATATATGCCAGACATTTCCAAGTTGGATAAAGACATGATATATATATATATATATATATACTGGTAAAGAATAACTCGTGATGTGCACGGGCCCAGTAAGCATATAATAAATATTATGTTGTAATTTTGGGGATCTTAATATAAATAAAAAGTCTGATTAATTGTTTACTTGTTTAGTTGGTATACATAAATTATGTACTAATGATACATGATTATACATATAATATATACGACATATATATATAAGGGGGATTTTTTTTTTGGTGAAGAGTGCGTCTTCGAAGAATCTTAAAGTTAATCTTAAATCGGCTAAAATAATTGAAAAGAAAAAAATATACTATAATTTTGTTAGTCCCAACTACTACCTGAAAATTAAATTGTAGAAGGAGCTTGTATGATGCACATATTGTGCTAATCTTTGTACTAAAAATTCTTTTTTATAACATAAAAGATTTGTTACCACCTTAAGTACAAAATTCATTTAGAGCGATTTTAATATATATTCAAGATAAATTTTTTATTTTTATTTATAGCATAAAAGATTTGGCGACACCTTTAGGCAAGGAATTCATTTTAAGATTGTTGTCAAACTCTCATTAAGCTTCCTAATCTCACATTTTAGAGCTGAATTATTTTTCTAATATGAAAATTTTCTATCCCCTTTGAGGTTCAAGATATGTACTCTCAAAGAGCGACGACTCAATCACATAAGTTTACAAGTTAAAAGTACTTTTACTTGTACAAGTTTTATTGAATAATTCACTTTAACTATTTGGTTTTTCAATTATTCTACTGACAAAAACACAAGTTATTTAACTAGCATTTTCCTTCCCAATGATTGAAAAGAAGAATCGTCATATACAGTTGCATTTATAGTTCTTTATTTGTGAATTAACACAATTTATTTTTTCAACATATTCTTTTTCAAGTGATAAGTGAAAAATATATTGATATCGTATATAATTCTTTGTTGAATCCCTCATCAACAAAATCTAGTTAGGACCCCTTATTTTTCATAGCAATCGGAAAGCTTCGTAAAGTACTATATAGTTATTTTTTTATTTATTTTTCATAGTAATGGATAGTGCTTTTACCTTAGATTGACTCTATTACTCTAACCAAAATTCTTTACCCAAAATCTTTTTTTCTATTATTTTTGTAAGATTTAAGAGTTGAGTATGCTAAAATTTGATCGATTTTAATTTACCATGAAGAAAATAAAAGATTTAATTTTAATTTACAAATGAGCTTATTTTGTTTACCCAAAAAAAGAGACCTACTATTATTTTTTACATGATTTTACAAACAAATATGTTAAAGTTAGAAAAAATTTATTTTACAATGAAGAAAGGAATGATCTAAGTTTACAGAAAATGAGGTTTTCTGTACTATATAAAGTTCATGTTGAAGAAGAAAACATTTGAAAGTGCATGTGCCAAAAGACAACTGCTGCACGTGAAATTGTAAATATGTCACTTTCATGTGACATCAGCAATCAACAGTTGTATATCTTTTTGAGCATTGAAAGAGGGTTGTACTATTCATTGGATTTATAGAAATATACATGTGTATTTCTTGTAAAAAAATACAAAAGTAGGGGCAAAATGAGATCTTAAAAAGTACCGCAACTCAAATTCATTACCTGTATAAGGATGCCATGGGAATTAGAGGAAATAATGCTGGAATTTTGGTCCATACAGCAGAAAGTCAAGCCTTTAGAGCAGACGGTGCAATACAACTGAGCAAGGAAAATCAATAATTCTAAAAATACCCCTATGCCAGGCAGACATGTTGACCATCAGCTGCCTGGTTATCCCCACTTATAGTATATATATATATATATATATATATATATATATATATGAGAAAAGGATCAAGTTTATCCTCCGTTATATTTTTTGTCGAAAAATACCCTTGCTGTTATACAATTAGGTCAAATATACCCTTCATCCGTTAAGGTTGTCCAAGGTGGATACCTAATCCCATGTGTCACTGACATTTTGGCCACGTGACATGCCACCTCACTACCCTAAACCCATCTTACCGCTCTCTTTTACTTCTTCTTCTACCGCTAGCAACTCCTACTCCTCCCCAACTAGTGTCACCGTCAATATCACCTTGCTCCCCGTAATTTTGAAATAAAAGACCAAGTTGAGATTTAAAATTGTTTCCGTGTGTGAACGCGCTATATCTTAGTACCAAATGTAATCAAGTGGGTCACAACTTTTCTAAACAAGTCAAATGGAAATTGCACCATTTTTCCCGTCTTTCTTTTTTATAATGTTTTTTTCTGCATTTTTCCCTTTTACAAATTTTCGGTTTTCTTGTCCTTTCATTTAAATTTTATAGACGTTCAATTTAAATTTTCTTTTTTTGATAAAAACGACACATTTTACATTATAGAAACTTTTTAGACTTAAGTTTTTCAATTTACCTTATAACAATCAAAACATTACGGTATGCTAAGATAGTATATTTCTATATTTTCATACACAATCAAAACTTATTTAAAAAAAAAAAAGAGACGAAGATGTGAAAATTAGTAAAACAGAAGCAAAAAGAGTTGGTCCTCGAAGCTTCTGTTTCTTTACTCTGATCATGGTGGTGTTAATGATAGCAGTGTGGTCGAGGGGTAGAAGGTGTTATTGGGTGGAAGAAAAGTAAAAGAGAGGGGTAAGTTGTGTCTAGGGCAGTGTGGTGGCATGTCACGTCGCCAAATTCAGTGCCACGTGGGATCGGACATACATCTTGGACTATCTTAATGGATGAGGGATATATTTGGCCTAATTATATAGCAGCAAAGGTATTTTTAGACAAAAAATATAAAGGAGGGTAAACTTGATCCTTTTCTCACAGTAAAAAGTTATATTTTACCCTTATTCGATATATATATATATATATGTATAGATCTTCTTTCATTTGTTGTTCTACGAATCTTTACATACATATGTATAGTCTCACGAGTTGGCTAGGGCCCGTGTCCCGAACTTAGTGGACGCTCCCACCAAAATTATATTTAATATCTCATCTTTAGCAGCAAAAGTTTAGCTACAATATATATATATATATATATATATATATATATATATATATATATATATATATATATATATATATATATATATTGTAAACTTTGAAATTTAAGTATAATACAAAAGTCTCAAAGCTGAGGTACTGATGAGTAACAATACTTTAGAGGATGAATCTGTAGCATGAATTGTGCAAATAATAATATTTTTTAATTCCAAAAATAAAGCTGGAGTGAAATTAAGTGGAGGTCTAATCAGGAGTGAATTCTTTCCATTTCTTCTTCCACTTTATAAGCTCATAGAAGTTGTCGATGATTTTTTTTGGTAAATTTCACAAATGATCACCTAATTATGACTTTTTTCCTACCAAATTCATATAACTGTATTTTCTCACACAAAAATCACAATGACCCGAAAAATAAAACTTTTCAATAATATTTTTTATTCCATAATTTTTTTTTTATTTTCAGTCTAAGAAATAATAATTCAATTAATAAGAATGACCAAATCCGACCTGACCCATCCGATCCAATAGCCACATATATAAAAATAAAAATAATACTAAAATTGAATCCTTTAAAATATGATATGTAATGATACGACCAGTCGTTTTACTTTCTAGAACCCCGTTCCCCTAAATAAGACTTTCCATACTTGTTTTTACTGATTTATGACTTGGGGATGGTTAGTTCGGGATTTGGAAGAGTTCGGGTTGAAATCAGAACACTTGGTTCCTTAAGGTTGGCTTAAAAGGCCAAGTTTGACTTCGGTCAAATTTTTTAGTAAACGACCTCGAAATCAGGATTTGACGGTTCCAATAGGTTCGTATGATGATTTCGGACTTGAGCGTATGTTCGGATCAGGTTTTGGATGACCCCGGAGTGTTTTGGTGCCAAATAGTGAAAGTTGGTTCTTCAAGGTGTTATGAGTTCTTTAAATTTGGTTTGGAGTGAGTTTTGGTGATATTGAGGTCCAAACGGAATTCCGAGATGGGGAATAGTTCCGTAATGTCGTTTAAGACTGGCATGCAAAGTTTGGCGTCATTCCGAGTAATTTAAGTACGGTTCGACGCATTAGAAAGTAAATTGAAGAACTTAAAGTTCATAAGTTAGATTCAATTGGTTTTGGGGTGTGATTCTTAGTTTTGATGTTATTTCGGGCGTTCCGAGAGTTTGAGCGAGTCCTTTTTATGATTCCAAACATGTGGGTATGTTCGGGCGGGGCCTCGAGTGTCGATCGGACGAGGCTCGGACCAAGCTGGGAGCTTTAAGCAACAATTGAAGCTCCCCAGATCTGTCATAATCGCACATGCGCTTGGCCAGCCGCAGGTATTGACTCGTAGGTGCGAGCCACGAGCCGCAAAAGAAAGAAATCAAGGGCAGCCCAGGAACCGCAGATGCGTAAGATTGGGCGCACCTGCGTGACCGCAGGTGCGGCTAGTCTTGCAGAAGCAACCCCTTCTGTCCGCAGATGCGGAGACTGTCCAGGTGAGGGGAATGCGCACCTGCGATGGCTTTTTCGCAGGTGCGAGACCTCAGATGCGTCCAACGCACCGTAGGTGCAGAAGTCGTTGGGTAGTGAGGGGTCACTTGATATAGACTTAGGCTATTTTTATCACATTTTCTTCCACTCTTGGGAGATTTGAGAGCTTTTAAGGAGAGAATTTCGACCTAGTTTTGTGAGGTAAGTAATGTCTGCTTAATGTGAGTTTAATACATGGATTATGGGTATACTTCAACATGAAAATTGATAGAAATCATGGGTTTAAAAACCTAGGGTTTAATAAAAATGAGATGTTACCACAAAAATGATTATGGAACTTAGTGAAAATTATATATTTATGTTCCTAAGGTTATGGTAACAACTCTCTTTGAAAACTTCCGAAATTCGGCATGTGGGCCAGGGGGTGAATTTTAGGAATCTTGCATTTTGAGTTGGGTAATCGCTTTAATGGTAGGGATATGAACTTTTGAGCATAGATTGATTAATTTATGAAATATTTGACTAGTTTCGAGTCGTTTGGCACCAAATTTGGAGGTTTCAGTACCTTTTCAAACCAGGAAGTAGGCTTTGAGACGAGGTAAGTCTTCTTTCTAACCTTGTAAGAGGGAGTTAACCCCATAGGTAGATTAAATAAATGTGTGCACCTATTTATAGGGGGCTACATACGTACGAGGTGATGAGAGTCCGTACGTAACTACTTGTTTACCGTGAAAATGGTAACAACAATTAAATTTGTAAATGGCACTTTAAAAATACGTGATCTATTCCCGAGCTAGTCTGTTAAGGCAGTTAGTGGTAAGAACGTGAAATATAGTGACAAAATACGAGCTAAAGCGGGGCAGTAATCTAACCGAAAGGGCTTGCTGCCCAGGGGTAGAAGTGATCGATGGGGACCTCAGGGCCAAAGTTCGAGCTGAGCTCGAGCTCGGGCCAGTGAGAATGAGATACCAGGTGGAAGTATGACTAAGAATAGCTCTATGTTACCAATACTTAGCAAAGTAATGGAGAACAAACAAGAAAGCGATAAAATGATAAGGCTACCTCGGGCCAGTGAGCATGAGCAATTTAGAAGAAAAGAGAGAGAGAGAGAGATATTACTACACTTCAGTAGGATAGTTGGAGCAACATCAGTCCCTTACAATGTGGGGTGAGTCCCCTTTATATAGGAGGAAAGACTCGGCTACAAGTATGTGCAGATTAAGTACAAAGTATGGTGATGGGATGGCTTGACATGATGCCTCAGCATAGGCTCTGGGTAGGACAGGCTTTCCAGACGTAGCCATGTGCCTAGGGGACTTCCCCCTCTGTCTTGACCTCATTCTTCGTTTCCCTCGAATCGGGCTTTGACGAGCCCCGAGTTTGGGAACTCGATCGTGGCCTCCCGCCCTCGGGGTTTCGGGGCATGCTTTCGAAGTGTCTTGATAGCGAGAAATCAAGGATTCTGATTTTGCCGCGTACACTACTATTATGCTATTGTCCGGGTAGTTTAGGACCTGTATCATGCTTTATTTGAAATGTTTGCATCCTTACTTGCTAATTTAATTACTTAAGGCATGTTGGAATTTGATAAAAGAATTGTAAAAGGTTAAATTCACTTACTTGAAGATTGAATGGAATACTTGACTGTAAATGAGAAATTTGTGTTTTCTTTAAAATTTTTTTGCTATTTGTGGATCAGGCCAAATGCTTTGGTAGCAAATAGATGCATCTATGGTTTGTGTCATTCGACCCTCGGTAGTGCACAATTTAAATATTATGTTGGATCGGGTCGTACGTCATCGACATGATTTGTGCAGGATAAATCTTTGAAACTATTCATATTTGATACTGCTTACTTGCCTTGGAACATAAATTGTTTTTTTGAGTTTCAATGTTTTTCATGTCATTTTTAGCCCCAGTAAGTGTCAACGTCGACCCCTTATTATTTTTTCGAGGTTAGATTGGATACTTACTGGGTACTTGTTGTTTATGTAGTCATGCTATACTTCTGTACTTAATTGTACAGGATCTGAGGTGAGTGCATCTGGTTACCAATCCGACACGCATATTTGAGCCCCGCTTTAAGACTATATAGTGAGCTGTCCTTCCGAGCCATATTGCTGCCGCCGAAGTCTTTCTTTTGTTATATTTTCTGTCTGTTACATTTCAGACAGTAGACTAGTATTCTACTAGAATGACCATACACTTGTGGCACCAGGTCTTGGCACACACAAGTAGACTTCTGATTTTGGGTTGTATCTATACCGTTATGATTTCATTTAGTTATTTCCGCTTTGACTGCTTTAAAAATCTCTTATTTATTAAATCCTTTAACAGCGAGAAAAGTTAGCTGTTTACATAACTTAATAATAAAAATGGAAATCACTAGAAAGTTCAGTGTTGGATTGCTTAGCAACGGTGCTGGGCGCCATCACGACCTAAACTAGAATCGGGTCGTGACAACATGGTATCACAACACTAGGTTCACCTAAGTCTCACAAGTTATGGGCAAACCTTGTAGATTCTTGCGGATTGGTGCGGAGACGTCTGTACTTATCTTCGAGAGGCTATAGGGTGTTAGGAAGCTACTCTTTATTCATCCCCTATCGTGCAGTTGATGGTATCTAAGTTCATTTTCTCTCATTCTCTCACAGATAGTGAGGACATGCACGACAGATGTTCCAGACCCGGGAGGGGCTGCTCCTACCGTTGCTAGAGGCCAAGACAGAGACCGGGGGAGGGAACCGACCCAAAGTAGGGGACGAAGGTGTCTTAAAGCTACAGTGGATCTAGTGGAGGATCCTTTCATCGAGGAGCAGGGCGAGGTAACCGCAGCAAAGCCAGCCCCTGTAGATTTCATGTCAGCATCGGGCTTTCAGGAGGTCATGGGCTATATGTTGCGGTTCATGGACACTATGACTTAGGTTGGTCTATTCCCAGCGGGACCCAGCCATATCTCAGGTGGGGAGCACATACCCCTACTGTCCAGGCTCCAGGGCATGCAATTGTCATATATCAGATCCCGTGTGCACTACCAATGGACGAAGCCCAGCCAGTTGCAGCTACTGCACCTGAGCCTAGACCAGCTGCGTACTGCGAGCCGCAGAAGCTATTGGACAAATAGACTAGGTTACACCCTCCTGTCTTTGGAGGCGAGAGTCACGAGGATCCTAGGACTTCATTGATAGGTGCAGGGACAGACTGCACAACATGAGGATATTGGAGTCTTATGGGGTGGATTTCACCACTTTCCAGTTTGAGGGCAGGGCCCGTAGGTGGTGGCAGTCTTATCTTCTCAGTAGGACAGTCGGTTCTCCTCCCATGACTTGGGGCCAGTTTACGCAGCTTTTCTTGGATATGTATAGTCCACCTTCCGAGATAGAGATGTTGTGGTATTAGTTTGAGCAGCTCGAGCAGGGTCAGATGTCAGTAACCGATTATGAGGCGAGATTTTCTAAGTTGTCTTGCCATGAACTTATGATACTTCCTAATGACGCAGAGAAAGCGCAGAGTTTTATTGCGGGGCTGCACTTCGGTATTAGGGCTCATATGGCCCGAGAGGTTGAGATAAGGGCTTCTTATCAACTGGTAGTGGAGATTTCTCAGAGGATTGAGGGCTAACGTAAGAGGGGTAGAGACTAGATGCGGCAGAATAAGAGGACCTGTTTCTCTAAAGAGTTTAGAGGTGCCCCGGCTAGGGGCAGAAGTCAGTTTGGGAGGGGTCAGCCTAGAAGGCCCCCATATTCAGCACCACCACCTCCTCGAGGTGTTCCAGCGTGACCCTATTTTAGCGCCATTCCAGAGAGTTCTTGTTGCCCACCAGCCATCCAAGGTTCTTCCAGCTCCTATTTTAGGGCCATGGATAGAGTTCAAACCGCCAACCAGCTATTCAGGCTTCTTCCAGTGGGTATTCAGGCTATCAGGGTCAAACTTAAGGGTAGAAGGTCACCACACCGAGAGGTTGTTTGGAGTGCGAAGATCTCATTCATGTGTGGAGATTTTGCCCCAGGCTTCGGGGCACCTGGAGCAAGGCAGTGCAACAGTGCCAGCAGCCCATGATTCCAGCACTAGCTGTCCCATTGCCAGAGGCAGAGGTCAGACGGGTACGGGACATCCTAGAGGTGGAGGCCAGGTAGGGGGAGTTCAGCCAGCTACCATTTAGTCAAGCGGAGGCCAGCCAACCGACGCTCCATTTAGGTTCTATGCCTTTCCGGCCAGACCACATGTAGTGGCCTCAAATGCCGTTATCACATGTATTATTTCTATCTGTGGTAGGGATTCTTCGGTGTTATTTGATCCAGGATCTACCTATTCATATGTACCATCTCTGTTTGCTCATTTCATGGATGTTTCTCGTGAGTCCTTGGGTACTCCTGTCTGTGTGTCCACTCCAGTGGGCGATTTTGTGGTTGTGGATTAAATCTATTGGTCCCGTGTGGTCACATTTTATGGTTACGAGACTAGAGCGGAATTTCTGTTACTTGATATGACCGACTTTGAGGTCATCCTAGGCATCGACTAATTATCCCCATATCACACAATCCTTGATTGTCATTCAAAGACTGTTACCTTAGTGATGCCTGAATTTCCTAGATTAGAGTGGAAGGGTTCGTCTATTAATACATCTAGTCGGGTTATTTCTTTTTTGAAGGCTCGGTATATGGTCGAGAAGGGTTGTTTGGCTTATCTAGCCTATGTTCAGGATACCACCACAGAGTCTCCGACAATTGATTCAGTGCCAGTGGTCTGAGAATTCGTTGATGTGTTTCCTTCTGACCTTCCAGGCATGCCACTGCATCGTGATATAGATTTCTATATTGATTTGGCTCCAGGTACCTAGCCTATATCTATCCCAACGTACCACATGACTCCGAAGGAGCAGTTTGAGGAGTTATTAACAAAATGGTTTGTCAGACCAAGTGTATCACCTAGGGGTTCACCAATGTTATTTGTAAAGAAGAAAGATGGGACTATGCAGATGTGCATTGATTACCTCCAGTTAAACAAATTTACTATCAAGAACAAGTACCCGTTGCCACGTATTGATGATTTATTTGACCAGTTGCAGGGTGCTAGGGTGTTCTTTAAGATCGACTTGAGATCAGGGTATCATCAGTAGAAGATTTGGGACTCGGATGTTCTGAAGACTGCTTTCCGTACTAGATATGGCCATTATGAGTTTCTGGTGATGTCCTTCGGCTTGACTAATGCCCTAGCAATGTTTATGGATTTGATAAACACGGTGCTCAGAATTTATATTGATTTGTTTATCATTGTCTTTATTGAGACATTTTGATCTACTCACATAGACTGGGGGAGCACGAGCATCATTTGAGAGTGGTGCTTAAGACATTGCGAGAAGAAAAGCTATATGCTAAATTCTCCAAGTGCGAGTTTTGGCTAGATTCTGTGGAATTCTTGGGGAATGTTGTATCAGGAGAGGGTATTAAGGTAGATCCCAAGAAGATTGAAGTAGTTCAGAGTTGGCCTCGTCCCATTTTGGCAGTTGAGATGAGGAGTTTCCTGGGGTTAGCAAGTTATTATTGCCGATTTGTGGAAGGCTTTTCATTCATTGCATCACTTTTGACTAGATTGACCCAGAAGGGTGCTCCGTTCCGTTGGTCCGATGATTGTGAGGCGAGCTTTCAGAAGCTCAATACAACTTTGACTACAACACCGGTTCTAGTGTTGCCTTTCGATTCGGGGATGTATACGATTTATTGCGATGCTTCAAACGTCATTTTGGGATATGTGCTGATGCAGGAGGGGGCAAGTTATTGTATATGCTTCATGTCAGCTGAAGATTCATGAGAAGAATTACCCTGTGCACGATCTAGAGTTAGCCGCGATTGTTTATGCTCTTAAGATCTGGAGGCATTATCTTTATGGGGTGTCATGTGAGGTTTAAACTGATCATCGCAACTTGCAGTATGTGTTCAAGCAAAATGATCTTAATTTGAGGCAGCGCAGATGGCTTGAGTTGCTGAAGGATTATGACATCACTATTCTTTATCATCCAGGAAAGATGAATGTAGTTGCGGATGCCTTAAGCAGAAAGGCAGATGGGTAGCTTGGCATTCATTTCAGCAGAGGAGAGGCCACTAGCCTTGGACATTCAGTCCTTGGCTAATAGACTTGTGAGGTTGGATATTTCAGACTCAGTCTTCACTATTGGAGAAGACCAAGGCTCGATAGTTTGATTATTTGCACTTGGCTGTTCTAAGAAAGACGATACTACATAGGGGGTGCCAAGGAGGTTTCTATTGGTGATGATGGTGTTCTGCGACTCCAGGGTCGTCTATGTGTTCCTAATGTCGATGTCATGAGAGTGGTGATTTTATAGAAGGCATATTGTTCTCCGTATTCCATTCATCCAGGTGCCACGAAGATCTATCGTGACTGGAGGCAAAAATATTGGTGGGGGAAGATGAAGAAAGACATAGTGAAGTATGTATCTAAGTGCCTAAATTGCTAGCAGGTTAAGTATGAGCACCAGAGGCCAGGTGGCCTACTCCAGCAGATGACTATACTAGAGTGAAATGGAAGCGCATTGCTATGTATTTCGTTGTTGGGTTGCCGTAAACATTGATGCAGTCTGGATCATTGTCGATAGGTTGACCAAGTTGGCATACTTCATTCCGATTGTGACTACATATACTTCAGAGAAGTTGGCCCAGGTTTATTCAAGAGATAGTTCAGTTGCATGGTGTGCCAATTTCCATCATATCAGATAGAGGCCTAGTTTACTTCACATTTTTTGAGAGCCGTATAGAGTGAGTTGGGGACCCATGTAAAGCTCAACACAGTATTTCATCCACAGACCGACAGGCAATCAGAGCGAACGGTTCAGATCCTTGAGGACATGTCAGAGCATGTGTGATTGACTTTGGAGGGCAATGGGATCGATTCTTACCTTTGACCGAGTTTGCTTAATCAATAGTTATCAGTCCAGCATCGAGATAGCTCCGTTTGAGGCTTTATATGGTTGGCAATGTCGTTCTCCCATCGGGTGGTTTGAGACCGGCGAGGCTAAGTTATATGGTACTCATTTGGTACAAGATGCCTTGGAAAAGATAAAGTTGATTCAGGAGCAACTTCGTATAGCATAGTCAAGACAGAGGAGTTACGCAGATCAGAAGGCGCGTGATGTATCATTTATGGTAGGCGATAAGGTTCTCTTGAAAGTCTCACCGATGAAGGGTATTATGAGATTCGGGAAGAAGGGCAAACTGAGACCCAGGTTTATAGGCTCATTTGAGGTGTTGAGGTGAGTTGGAGAGGTTGCTTATGAGCTTGCTTTACCTCATAGCCTATCACGAGTTTATCTGGTTTTTCACGTGTCTATGCTCCGGAGGTATCACGCCGACTAGTCACATGTGTTACACTTCAGCACTATTTAGTTGGATGAGAGCCTAGGTTATGAGGATGAGTCAGTTTCCAGACAGGATCGCCAGTTGAGATCCAAGAGGATTTCTGCGGTAACGGTTCAGTGGAGGAGCCAACCAATCAAGGAGGCAACTTGGGGATCTAAGGAGGACATGCGGAGCAGATATCCACATTTATTCAACACTTGAAGTATGAATCTAAACCCGTTCGAGGACAAAAATTTATTTGAGAGGTGGAGAAGGTAATGACCTGATTGGTTGTTTTGCTTCCTAGAAACTCGTTCCCCTAAATAAGACTTCCCGTACTTACTTTTACTAATTTATGACTTGCGGATTTCGTTAGTTCAGGATTTGGAAGAGTTCAGGTTGAAATCGAAACTCCTGATTCCTTAAGGTTGGCTTAAAAGGCCAAGTTTAACTTCGGTCAACATTTTTAGTGAACGACCTCAGAATCGAGATTTGACGGTTCCAATAGGCTTTGTATGATGATTTCGGACTTGGGCGTATGTTTTGATAGGGATTTGGATGATCAAGGAGCGTTTTGGCACCAAATAGTGAAAGTTAGTTCTTGAAGGTGTTATGAGTTCTTTAAATTTGGTTTGGAGCGGGTTTTGGTGATATCGAGGTCCAAACAGAATTCCGAGACCGAATGGTTCCGTAATGTCATTTAAGACTTGCACGCAAAATTTGGCATCATTCCGAGTAGTTTAAGTATGGTTCGACGCATTGGAAGTAAATTGAAGAACTTGAAGTTCATAAGTATGATTCAATTGGTTTTGGGGTGCGATTCTTAGTTTTGATGTTGTTTTGAGTGTTCTGAGAGTACAAGAAAGTCTGTTTTATGATTCCCGACTTGTGAGTATGTTCGAGCGGGGCCCCGATTATCGATCGGACGAGGCTAGGACCAAGTTGGGAGCTTGAAGAAGCAGCTGAAACTCCTAGATCTGTCATAATCGCACATGTGCTTGGCTAGCCGTAGGTGCCGGCTCGCAGTTGCGATCTATGAGCCGCAGAAGAGAGAAATCAAGGGCAGCCCAAGTACCGCAAATGCGGAACATTGGGCGTACCTTCGTTACCGCAGGTGCGAGAGCTGTGGTCACAGGTGCGGCTAGTCTTGCAAAAATGACCCCTTTTGTCCGCAGATGCGGAGACTGGCCAGGTGAAGGATATGCGCACCTGCGATGGTTCATCCGCAGGTGCGAGACCATAGATGCGGCCAAGGCACCACATGTGCAAAAGTCGCTAGGCAGTGAGGGATCATTTAATACGGATTTAGGCCATTTTTATCACATTTCTTCCACTCTTGGAGCGATTTGAGAGCATTTAAGGAGGAGATTTCGACCTAGCTTTGTGAGCTAAGTAATTTATACTTGATGAAAGTTTAATACATGGATTATGGGTAGATTTCAAAATGAAAATCGATAGAAATCATGGGTTTAGATGGAAAACCTAGGGTTCAATAAAAATGAGATTTTACCACAAAAATGATTATGGAACTTAGTAAAAATCATATATTTATGTTCCTAAGGTTATGGGTAACAACTTTCTTCGAAAATCTCCGAAATCCAGGCATGTGGACCCTAGGGTGAATTTTAGGAATCTTGCATTTTGGGTTGGGTAATCGCTTTAATGGTAGGGATATGAACTTTTAATTTATGCAGTTTGACTAGTTTCGAGTCATTTGATACCAAATTTGGAGATTTGAGTACCTTTTCGAACCGATAAGTAGGCTTTGAGACTAGGTAAGTCTTCTTTCTAACCTTGTAAGTGAGAATTAACCCCATTGGTGGATTAAATAAATGTGTGGTTGTGGGTGCTACGTACGTACGGGGTGAGAGAGTCCATTCGTAGCTACTATTATGCTATTGTCCGGGTAGTTTAGGACCTGTATCATGCTTTATTTGAAATGTTTGCTCCCTTAATTTCTAATTTAATTACTTAAATCATGTTGGAATTTGATAAAACAATTGTAAAAGATTAAATTCACTTACTTGAAGATTGAATGGAATACTTGACTGTCAATGAGAAATTTTTGTTTTCTTTAAGAAAAATTGCTATTTGTGGATCGGGCTGAACACCTTGGTAGCAAATAGATGCATTTATGGTTCGTTCCATTCGACCCTCAGCAGTGTACAGTTTTAAATATTATGTTGGACTGGGCTGTGCGTCCTCGGCATGATTTGCGCATAATAAATCTTTGAAACTATTCATATTTGATACTACCTAACTGCCTTGGAACGTAAACTGCTTTCTTTGAGTTTCAATGTTTTTCATGTATACCATGCTTAGTATAAAATTTCGATATGTCATTATTATCCCTAGTAAATGTCAAAGTCGACCCTTTGTCACTACTTCTTCGAGGTTAGACTGGATACTTACTGGGTACATATTATTTATGTACTCATGCTATGCTTCTGTACTTAATTGTACATGATATGAGGTGAGTGCATCTGGTTAACAGTCCGACATGCATATTTGAGCCCCACTTCGAGACTACACGGTGAGCTACCCTTTCGAGCCGTACTGCAGCAGCCGAAGTCTTCCTTTTGTTATATTTTCTGTCTATTACATTTCAGATAGTAGACTAGTATTCTTTTGTATATTCTACTAGAATGGCCATACACTTGTGACACCAGGTCTTGGCACACACTAGTAGACTTATAATTTTGGGTTGTATCTCTACAGTTATGATTTCATTTAGTTATTTCCGCGTTGACTGTTATAAAAATCCATTATTTATTTAAATCCTTTAACTGCGAGGAAAGTTAGTTTTTTGAGTCACTTAATAATAAAAATAGAAATCACTAGAAAGTTCATTGTTGGCTTGCCTAGCAACGGTGCTGGGCGCCATCGCGCCCTAAACTAGAATCAGGCCGTGACACGACTCTTCTAAGATATTCATTTTTGTTTTAAGTTCTCTCTAATTATACCATTTATTATTTTTTTTGTTAGAGTCTCGTGCATTCCAAACTAAATTTTTTGTGAGGGAAGAATTTACTTTTAGTATTATTTTATTTTATGTAAATGAGTATTGTGTCAGGTTGGGTCATTCCTATTTTAAGAAAAAAATATAAAATTAATGGGTTATCCGAAACTAATTACATTATCTATAAAATATGTATATTATACACATAAATATATAAAAATATACTCCTTCTGTTTCAATTTAGATGGCACACTTTCCTTATTAGTCCGTTCCGAAAAGAATGATACATTTCTATAACTGGAAATAATTCAGCTATAAACTCTTTATTTTACCCATTTTATTCTAATGAGAAGTTTTTATAACCACACAAATGTCATGGCCCAGCAAAGCTAAGACCAAAAGTTTCAAAAGTCTTCTTTTTTTCTTCTTTTTAAATTTCGTGCCGAATCGAACTACATCATCTAAATTGAAACTGATGGAGTATATATTATCGGCTATTCTTTTTTAAAAGGGGCTAAAAATATAGTATATTTTTCTATTTTAATTGGGTTATGATTTATTAGATTGAAAATAAAAAATAAAAGGACATGGAATAAGAAATACTACCGAAAAATTGTGTTTTTCGGTCACTATGATTTTTGTGTGAGTTCGTGAAAGTTATATAATTTTTGCGTGAGAGAACAATATTATATGATTTTGGTGAAAAAGAGTCATAGTTATATGACCATTTGTAAAAATTACCATGTTTCTCTATTGGTCAATTAAATTGCCTTTAATTACCATTTCAAACTGCAAATATCGATGTAACGATCCGTCCGATCGTTTTGAGAATTTACACTCCGCTCGGTGGTTTGAGGCATGAGTAGCTCCGTATGATGTATTATGACTTATGTGAATTGTCAGTTTTGGTTTTGCGGTTATTTGAAGTTCATTAGGAAGAATGATTCTCAACTAGTAAGCTTTAAATTGGAAGAGTTAACTAAGTTTGACTTTTTAGTTTTTGACCTCAGATTGGAGTTTTGATGGTTCAATTAGATCCATTGAGTGATTTTGGACTTAGGAGCATGTACGGATTGTAGTTTGGAGGTCTGTAGTTAAATTTGAATTGAAATGACGAAAGTTGGATTTTGAAAAGTTTGACCGGGAGTGAACTTTTTGATATAGGATTCAAGTTGTGGTTTTGGGAATTGGAATAGCTTCTTTATGTATTTGGGGTTTTGTGTGCAAAACTTGGGTTCATTCCTGATTGGTTTGCTATTTTTCAACACGAGTTATGGAAGTTGAAGAGTTCAAAGTTCATCAAGTTTAATTCGGGGTGTGATTCGTCATTTCATTATTTTTATGTGTGATTTGAGGCCTCGAGTAGGTCCATGATATGCTTTGAGACTTGTTGGTATGTTCGGACGGGGTTCCAAGTGGCTCATGTGAGTTTCAGATCATTTCTAGGCTATTTTTTAGCTGCTGGTTTTTGGCTACAGCAGTGTGCTATGCGATCGCATAGTTTTGGTCGCGATCGCGCTGAGTAAAATGGGAATTGGCTAGTGAATCGCGATCGCGGAAGGCCTTTCGCGATCGCGTAGAAGAAATTTCTGCTACTCTAACCCAACTTCAGAAGCTTATATCTCACAATCTATAATGAATTTGGGGATGATCCAAACATAAAAATTGTAGATCTTGGTGTATAGTTTTCATAAAGTTAAACCATTTGTTATTTGGAATCTTTTACAAAAGTTTATGAACATTATACTAAAGGCTGTCAAGAAGAGTTGGAAAGGCTATTGGGAAATTTGTTCTTCACTACCGCAAGAGAATGGCCACGATTGCGTGGAGTAAAAAGATTCTAGAAAAATTTTGTGCTTCGCTATTACGGGTGTTTGGCCGCGATCGCATAGAGTAAATGACTGGGCAGCAGATTTAAGTGCTGTAACGGTTTGGAGCTCGGGGAGAGGAAATTTTTGGGAGAACTTCAAGGAAAACATTGGGATAAGTGTTCTTTACTCATTTTTAATTTATATCATGAATCTATCTTCGTTTTTGGCATTTGGTTAAAGATTTCAAAAGAGAAATTAGGGGTTTTAGCCTAAATTTTATAATGTGAATTTTCGAGTTTTGAACATCGATTTGGAGTCGGATTTGAGTGAAACTAGTATGGTTGGACTTGTAATTGAATGGGTTATCAGATTTTATGAGTTTTGTCGGGTTTCGAGGCGCGGGCACGAGTTGAACTTTTTGGCCGATTTATGGCTTTTAATTTAAGATTTGACCTTTGTCGATTGAGAT
Source organism: Nicotiana glauca (assembly GCA_026770625.1). NCBI lineage: Eukaryota > Viridiplantae > Streptophyta > Magnoliopsida > Solanales > Solanaceae > Nicotiana > Nicotiana glauca. The sequence continues at coordinate 90,089 of MU704697.1, forward strand.
TGGTTCCTTTAGCATTGTTTGATGTATTTGAGTTGTTTTTGGTTAGTTTCGATCCATTCGGAGGTCTGAATGCAGGATGACATTTTTGGAGCATCGCTTGGCTTGATCGGTATTGGAATTGGCTCGTTCGAGATAAGTAACACTTCTAAACTTGGCGCTGAGGGTATGAAAACCCGAATTACGTGTTATGTGTTTGGTGTTGAGGTGATGCACAAGCAAGGTGACAGGCGTGTGGGCATGCACTGTGTGAATTGTGACTTTGTTATTCCTGTGGTACTGTGTAGTTGCCCGATCTTATCTGTAACCATGAAATATCTATGTACTAGAGCTATTGAGATGTGATCCATGTTAGAAACTATGTCTGGGCTACATGCTTATCCTGTTGGCACACACTGAGGTCATTTCTCCTGTTGAACTATCTGCTTCCATTGCATTACATACTTAGTCATACACATTCATATACATATCATATCTCAATCTTTGTTACCATTTATTGATATATCGCATCATTATTCTTGGGCTGATTTTTTATGGCATTGATAGCCCGAGAGACTGGGAATGTTGATAACTGAGTGAGGCCGAGGGCCTGATGGTGAGGATGTTTATGGGATCGGGCTGCATGCCGCAACATATTTTATTGATTTATGCCATGATTAGCTTGTTATAGCGCTTGGGTTGAAGGAGTCCCTCCGGAGTCTGTACACACCCACAGTGAGCGCAGATACATACTGAATGTGAGTGTCGAGTGATAAAAAATTAAGTAAATGTAAAAATAAATTTTCAAAAGGTGACTACGGTGAACACCTTTTGTAAAAATTGCACGGGGCGCCCTATTTGGGCGCCCCTCTTTAACCTGTAGCCATTTTGTCTTTTTATTTGCATCCGTACCCACTTTTTAAAAAACTTCAGCTTCCCTTTGTAACTGAAAAACTTCAGCTCTAGAGAGCTGAAGTTTCCGTGTTACTAAACAAAAACTTCAGCTCTAGAGCTGAAGTTTTTATTTTATAACTAGTGCTGAAGTTTTCGGGTTACTAAACAAAAACTTCAGCTCTAGAGCTGAAGTTCGCGAGTTACAAAACAAAAAGTTCAGCTCTAGAGCTGAAGTTCGCGAGTTACAAAACAAAAAGTTCAGCTCTAGAGCTGAAGTTCGCGAGTTACAAAACAAAAAGTTCAGCTCTAGAGCTGAAGTTCGCGAGTTACAAAACAAAAAGTTCAGCTCTAGAGCTGAAGTTCGCGAGTTACAAAACAAAAAGTTCAGCTCTAGAGCTGAAGTTCGCGAGTTACAAAACAAAAAGTTCAGCTCTAGAGCTGAAGTTCGCGAGTTACAAAACAAAAAGTTCAGCTCTAGAGCTGAAGTTCGCGAGTTACAAAACAAAAAGTTCAGCTCTAGAGCTGAAGTTCGCGAGTTACAAAACAAAAAGTTCAGCTCTAGAGCTGAAGTTCGCGAGTTACAAAACAAAAAGTTCAGCTCTAGAGCTGAAGTTCGCGAGTTACAAAACAAAAAGTTCAGCTCTAGAGCTGAAGTTCGCGAGTTACAAAACAAAAAGTTCAGCTCTAGAGCTGAAGTTCGCGAGTTACAAAACAAAAAGTTCAGCTCTAGAGCTGAAGTTCGCGAGTTACAAAACAAAAAGTTCAGCTCTAGAGCTGAAGTTCGCGAGTTACAAAACAAAAAGTTCAGCTCTAGAGCTGAAGTTCGCGAGTTACAAAACAAAAAGTTCAGCTCTAGAGCTGAAGTTCGCGAGTTACAAAACAAAAAGTTCAGCTCTAGAGCTGAAGTTCGCGAGTTACAAAACAAAAAGTTCAGCTCTAGAGCTGAAGTTCGCGAGTTACAAAACAAAAAGTTCAGCTCTAGAGCTGAAGTTCGCGAGTTACAAAACAAAAAGTTCAGCTCTAGAGCTGAAGTTCGCGAGTTACAAAACAAAAAGTTCAGCTCTAGAGCTGAAGTTCGCGAGTTACAAAACAAAAAGTTCAGCTCTAGAGCTGAAGTTCGCGAGTTACAAAACAAAAAGTTCAGCTCTAGAGCTGAAGTTCGCGAGTTACAAAACAAAAAGTTCAGCTCTAGAGCTGAAGTTCGCGAGTTACAAAACAAAAAGTTCAGCTCTAGAGCTGAAGTTCGCGAGTTACAAAACAAAAAGTTCAGCTCTAGAGCTGAAGTTCGCGAGTTACAAAACAAAAAGTTCAGCTCTAGAGCTGAACTTCAGGCCCGGCTACTAAAATGCTGAAGTTTTGTGTGATTGCCTTTGCTACTTCAGCCCCGTGTGCCGAAGTTATGCGAAAAAGCGGGTACGCTTACAATTTTTTTGCAAAGCGGGCATAGGTTAAAATGTGGCACAAAAAGCGGGTATAGATGCAATTGCCCCGCACCTTTTGTCTTGCAGCCCAACTACAGTGACCCCAATTTCTTTTCATTGGTGTAATTAAAAAATAGTCAGATTTATAATTGGTAACTGAAAAATAGACACGGTTTTAAAAGTAATTAAAATTTAGCCACTTTTCATGTAAAGATAAAATTTAAATAAAAATATTCTTAAAAATTCGGAAATATTTTAGCATAATATACTGGAATTTAATTTTTTTACATATGAGATTCCAACATAATGTGCTGGAATTTTATAATGTTCTGGAGTTCCATCATAATAAGCTGAAAGCTTATAATGTTCTGGAGTTTCATCAAAATATGCTGAAAGTTTATACGCAGTAGCTCCATAATCCCGCATATTATGCTGAAACTTTTTGTGTGCTGGAGTTCCAATACAATATACTAGAAGTTTATGCACAAGAGCTCCAAAATCTAGTATATTATGCTGGAACTTTTCGTATTTTCGCAAACTAGTGGTTATTTTTCAATGACTACGCGAACTCTGACGATTTTTTAATTTCTAGTCCAAAATCTAACTAGCCCGTACTATTTTCACCTTTTTTTTTGTGTTTACTAGCCCGCTAGAAGGAAATTTCCTTAAAAGTGAAAAAAGAAGTTTTTCTTAATCCACGAGAGACACTTCCTTATCAGATACTCATTAATTTCTTCCAACAAAAAGTAAAATAAGTAAATAAAATCTTGACACTTCTTGATACTTTTCCATGTTATTAAACTGGTCCAATAAATCCCGGCAACTACAATGTGGGAACTAAGAAAGAATTTACTTCTTCTTCCTCCTCGTTTCTTCCAACTTGTGTATGCTAATTCAGATGGGAGCTAGAAATGAGTAAGATCCTTAAATTCTTGGTAATTGTGATTGCCGTCGCAGTACTGTCTATATATTCATATATGCAACTATAAAATCTTGGCCGGTATCTTCTTGAATAAAGTCATTAAATTATTGCAAATAAAGCATAGTAGTGAGAATACTGAATATTGTGAGATCAGTTTGCACTTTGCATGGAAGTGCTGAATTCCAAAGGAGACAATATTGCAGCAGTTTTATGGTACGGTGGGTCACGTGGTAACCTTTCAATTTAGTGGCATGCGTTCAAAGGAAACTCCTTTAGAGGAAAAACATGAGAGAATATTACTTACTTGTTAGATGCCCCTTTTATTTTATTTTTCCTTTTTTTTGGGTATCCAATAGACTTTTTCCAAGAAGAAGGGTGGTCATTTCTTGTTCCAATTCTTGTGCATGCTACAAGGGACAAACTCTGGTTTTTACCTAAAGAATATCGTTCCTAGCTAGACCTAGGAATCATAACATTTTATTTTTAGTTTCACCAAATAGGAATCATGAAACATGTGAATTTCTTTCTTTCTATGACGACACTATGATATTAGGTGAATAAATTGAAGAAAATGCTTGAGTCGGTCATTGATTTGAATTGAATTCATTCAAGTGATTGATAGAAAAGAATTGAATAAAATTATGGGGAGTTCACTTCATACAAGTGAACGTGCAAAATTTGGCAATGTTTCAAGTGAAGTGACATTAGAGGCTATCCCTTGTGTTTGGGTTTCATACCCTCAAGAGTATCTTGGCAATGGCATGATTTCTTTTTGTCTTGTAAATATTGGGATTATTCTCTCCCTGAAATCAGAATGGTGCAACTTGCATGAGTTAGGTTAAAATATATAGAAGATGCCTCAGGTCTAATGTGACGAGGGTCATAACTCGTTTTGTAAGTAAATCCTCTATTTTGAGGCCTTAAAAGTCTTCTTTTATCTCACCTTAATTTGCATGCGCGGTCCGAGCGTATATTCGGAACGCTTTTATCTGAAAATCCGATAAAATACTAATTTGGCCTTTAAAATTGAATTTAAGTTGACTCCAGCCAACATTTTGGGTAAACGGATCTGGACACGTGATTTGATGGTCCGGAGGGTTCACAAATATGGGACTTGGGTGTATGCCCAGAATTGAATTCCAAGGTCTCAAGCCCGAGAAATGAATTTTTTGAAAGAAATTGTTTAACTGAAATTATAAGAGTTTTTGGAAATTTAAATGTGTTTGAATTTGATGGTATCGACCCGTATTTTGGTTCCGGAATCTGGTACTGGTCTGATATGGTATTTAAGTTGAGCCTGTAAAATTTGGTAAGAAACGGACTTGATATGACATGAATCGGACCCTCGGATGTTAAAATTTGAACTTAAGAGTTCTTGAGATTTTTTTTTTGGTTTTGATGCTAAATTCATTGTTAAAGATGTTAATTTGGAGATTTGATTGCACGAGTAAGTCCATATGATATTTTTAAGTTAGTGCATGTTTGGTTTGGAGCCCCGAGGGCTCGGGTGAGTTTTGGATAGGCCACAGAGTGAAATTGGACTTAGAAAGTTTCTGATTTTCAGTTGGTATGTGTTGCAGGCTCTGATCTCACAATTGCAAGGTCAGATGTCGTAATTGCGAGCCTATCAGGCCTGGGAATTGCAAGAACTTCATCGCAATTGCGAGGAAGTCTGGCCAGCCTATGATCGCAATTGCGATCTTTCCCTTCGCAATTGCGAAGCCATCAGGGGAAAGCCATTCATCGCAATTGCGACAACTTATTCGCTATTGCGAGGGAAGCAGACAATGCACATGTTTGCAAATGTGAGGCCTGGTTCGCATTTGCTAGCTTCGTAATTGTGAAGCTCCCGTTTCAATTGCGATATCTGCGACCACTTAATTGGGACTTAGACTCTTCATTTTTCAAACTCTCTCAAACCCTAAGCTCTCTTGGGTGATTTTCTGAAGAAAAGTTCTTCTCCAAATCAATTGTAAGTCGTTTCTAACTCATTTTCTTCAATCTATAACATATGTTCACATGATTTCAATTCAAAATCAAGGATTTTCATGGGGAAATTAGGTGTTTTTGGGTAGAACTAGGATTTTTAATTTTGGAAATTTGGACCTCGATTTGAGGTCTGATTTCAAAATAAATTATATATTTGAGTTTGTGGGGGAAGGGGTGATCGGATTTTGGTTCGAACCTCGGGTTTTGACCATGTGGGTCCAGGGTCAATTTTTGACTTTTTTGGGAAAACCATTAGAAAAACCTATTTCTTGCACTAGAATTGATTCATTTAGCATTTATTAATATCGTTAATAAATTGTGGCTAGATACAAGCGAATTGGAAGTTGGTAAAGCGGTAGTTGAGGCTTGAATTGTGTTCGTGGCATTGAGGTAAGTTTTTGGTCTAGCCTTAGCTCGAGGGAATAAGAGTTTTGTCTGATTTGCTATGTGTTAATTGTTGAGTACGACGTATAGCTGTGGTGACGAGTATCTATATGTCGGTGTCAAGCATGCCCATGAGTCTTATATAATGATTGATGTGATTCCGTTTTGTATTGTCCATGCTTAATATGATGATTTCTAATGTTGAACAAGGCTTATGAAAATATTCTTGGTAATTGAACATTGTAGAGCATTGGTTCAAGTTAAGATTTGTGTTGAGAAGAGATTGTGGAAATGAGAAAAGGTTTATGATATTGTTTTTCTTGCCGAGATATTATTGTTATTGATATTGATTCTCTTGCCTGGATATTACTGCTTGTGATATTGTTTTCCTTACCGGGATGTTATTGCTAAACTATTGTTCCCTTGCCGGATTCTATTATGATATTATTGATTCTCTTGACCAAATTGCTTTGTAATTGTTGCTTGAGTGAGGAAGAGTGTAAAGCACGAAGGATGATGCCGTGAGTTTGAGAATATTAATGTACGAAGGGTGATGCCGTACTGATATTGTGATTATTAATGCACGAGGGGTGATTTCGTGCCGCACTATATATATTGCCATGCCATAATATGAGTGATAATGCACGAAGGATAATTCCGATCCATGATTATATGAGGTAAAAGCACGAAGGGTGATGTTGTGCCGATTCTATTGCTTCTTATGGCGAGGATGAGAGTAAAAGCAAGAAGGATGATGCCGTGCACGTGTTTTTGAGTTCTTGATTCTTGTTGATAATTGAATTATGGTGTTCTTTACATTTCTCTATTGGTTTCTGCTGTTGCTTGATATTCCCCGCAACATGTTTCACCCTCCTATCTTTAACTGTAAATTTCTGCCTTTACTTTTCCCGTTGTATATGGTTTAACTGCACAAGTTTATTTGGTAGTCTCGTCCTAGACTCGTCACTACTTCGCCGAGGTTAGGCTCGACACTTATCAGCATATGGGATCGGTTGTGCTGATACTACACTCTTCACTATGTGCAGATCCCGGTGCTGGAACTTTTGGACCCCAGTGAGGTTGCTGCCTTCAGTCGATCGGGAGACCCGAGGTAGTCCTGCAGGCGTCCGCAGGCCTTGACGTCCTCTTCCTATCTAGGTTTTCTTCTGTACTTTACTATTTCAGAGACATACATGTAACTATTTTGTTCTGACCCTATTTGTAGTATTCTTAGATAGTCTGTGAGATTGTGATACCAATTCTGAGTGGTTTACGTTATGAATTTATATCGGTATTAGCTTAAATTGTTAAATTTCATTCTTCCGCTTTATTATTAAGAATATGTAAAACTAACAGGCATTCCAATTAGAAGTAGGTAGAATTCGCAATACCGTTGCAGTGCTCATGCTTCTAATTAAATTATGTATTACTATTAATAACTTTTGGATTACAAAACAATTTGGAGAGAAGTTGATTCGTTCAACCATCCTTTTCTTTCCTTCATCTTTGCTTATTGGACTATATTAAGCTGTCACTAATCATTTTCCTTTGATGCAGAAACTTAATGGAATAATTCACTTAAACCAAAGACAATAGGCAAGAAGATACCTCTACAAGTATTAATACTTTAGACTTTTGCCATAGGTTTGGTTTTTCGATTTGATTTACACTTGTTCTCTTGTACAGCTGTGATGTCTATTTGAATATTGAGATATTGAATGGCCCATCTCTATTGATCCCTTTTCTTAAGGTCTCTTTCTTTTTCAAGTCTTGAAGCACACAAAATTCCCCCTTTCCATTCCATAATTAATCTAGTTTCTCGTTTTTTAAGATTCATATTTCGTCATAAGACTGAATAACGATAAAAGAAAGCGAGATAATTAGCTGAAAAAATGTAGGGGTTTTACTATTTTTGGAGGGTTATGAAACAATAAAAGAACAAGAATAATATTATAGAGAAAGATAGAGAGAAAATTCTTATTGAATTTTGGGATCAATTACAATAGAATAGAATGGGAAAAGTGACTTAGCCACCAAATAATAAACCCTACATTCTCTCTAAATATAGACATTCACCATAAATAAAATTCACTACCCCTTGAATGTCTATTTACCAGATAATGTGCCCCGTTAAAACCTTAACTACAATAAAACCCAGTGGGAAAAAATTCTAGTAAAGGAAAAAGAGTACACATATCTAAAAGTATGCCTTTTGGTTGCCTCGTTAAAAACCTTGCAAGGAAAACCCAGTGGGACAAAATCTTGTAAGGAAAAAAAGTACAACGCGTATTAACTCCCCCCGATGATAACATCAATTCACATCCTTAAGCATTTGCATTCCAATCTTGTGCACCATCTTCAAAAGATCGTTGGTAGATATTTGATAAACAATATCGGCCATATTAACTTCAACGAATTTGTTTCACCTTGAAATCATCATCCCTGATAGATGTATTGTCTTCATATGATCTTGTTGGAATCATCATTTCAATATCTTCACATAGGGGTGAAAGTTCTTGCTATCATATTATCATGCTTATAGTTATAGCAAGATACATATGTGTACAAATTGCATTTAGGAAATAGTACTTCATGACCATGAATTCTATATGCTTTAAGCAATTTAAATCCTTCACGGATTGTTCATTCATATAAGTCATATAATAGACTTTAGATGCATATCAAGTTTTCGTGTCATACTAGATATATAAGATATCGAAAACTGATTGCACATACCCTTGACTTTATACTTTCAAGTGTTTGAACTACATGTTCAAAACTACATGTCTTTCATATGAAACCAATTCTATTCGAATTGTTTCTGCATACTTAAGATCCTCATATATATTTAGAGCTATCATAGAAGTCGTCGACAAATATTTTATATCAGTTTCAATATTTTTTCATAAAGACATAACATAGAGATCTCTTCATTCATATTTTCAGGTACCTGGATCTCTCTTGAGATTTTATGAAGTTTTATGTCATGTGATCTTCTAGATCACTTGCCTCCTTTATTATGATCATTTGATCATCTTCTTTATCAAGAAGTTTATTTGAAATCGATTTGTCTATATGCATTAAGCGTACCATAGACTTTGCCCTTCTAGGACTTAATAGGAGCATTTGCAATGAGAATATAGTTACTTTCTTTGGGTCATCAAATGCGTCTGGCATGTTTTGCAATATATTGCAAATGAATTATCTTTTATGAACTTCAAGTTCATATTATCTTATTCGAGGATCTAGATGTACACATGATCATTCATTACACGTAACTCTTTCTTTACAGTTTATTGTGTCTCCCCCTCATGTTAGAAAAATAAACTTGTTTCCTCAACTTTGAGAATCTACCTTTGTGTGTTATAGTGTTAATCAAAATATACACCGTACATCAATAATAATAAGATGGAATTATTTGGTTCCTGACCCTGAACCACTTGTGAGAGGAGAAAATATATACTTTGGTATATAACGTATATCAAACTAATATAGATAACTTTATTCTCATAAGCAATTGTTTAGCTATTAAGTAGAGACACTTAATAAATTATTTTGTTAAACCAACTGTGATGTAAACCAACTTATCAAGATGAACTTCTTGAATAGAAAATATGGAAATTATGCTCGAAATTAAATTATTGAGCAAGTTACCTCGCAAAATGCCATGTTGCGGGTTATTAATAATCACACATGTAATCATCTCTTAGATGCATCTTATGTGGTATACATGGCAGATGAATGAGCCCATATTCACCTTTGATATTTCTAGCATTCATGTGATTCAATTTCAATTTTAGTTGGCCAATTAATTAATGAGAACAAGCAATAAAAGAGAATTCGTATAGAACATCTAGTTCTTTAATATTTACCCATGTGAATTCTCTATTATTTTTGCAGATCATACTTAAATTGATATGGCTAAACCAATTATGGCAACTGAATAAATTATCAACATTGATAAACTTCAGGCTTACACCATGACGTGTGCAATCATCAATAAACTCCAAGTTTATTATGATATGAGATTTTATGTCAATAAATATCCACTTTAGTATGGTATTCTTTTATTTGTGTAATACAAACTGGAGAATAAAGCGGGTAGCTTTTCACATACATATTATCTCGCTACAAGTTGTAGTAATAGAAGATATTAAATCTTTACTTTATTTATACTCTCAATATAATCAACCGCTTTCGCGTATACTTCGGAATAAGTTTCTTTAAGACTTACTACAACACAATATCTTATTGATAATCAATTTTATTTCTCCAAAATAGTGATACTTGGATCTCAATTAATTTTGTACTACCACATATTCATCAATATTCATATGGTCATATATTTCTTTCAAGGAGAAAGTTATACCATTATGATCATGGTCAAAATTATATGCAAGATATGTTTCTTGCATTATTGTTGTCCTTCAATAATCACATTACCAAAATATTTTGGCGTACAATAGGTACGTGACCAATGACTTTATGTCATAATAATGATATTATTTTCTTATGGGAAATTACATAAGTTGTCACCCGACCTATGGCCCAAATCCCGCTTACACACTTTCTGTGGACCATAATAACCTTACACACGCAACCTTTCTAAAGTGTGCCTAGTACACACCTCCTTTGACTAGGTCTAAGTGTGTGTAATACAAACTGGACCAAGCGCGTGGACAGTATTTCAAGACAATTTCAGTCTTTAATAAACAGTCAAAAACACATTCCAATGACCCCTTTTAAAAGATTAAAAGGGCTTTAACCCATTTCTATCTATACTAGGACCCGATTTTCATCTTCTTCTTCCTCCTTGAAAGTTCTAAATTGAAGAAAATTTTATCTTATTGAAGCCAAAATTTATTTCTCTTCTTGAAGCTCGAAGCCAATATTATAATCTTCTTTAATTTCTTCATTCTCTTTTTTTACATAAGGGTTAAATTTCTAGGGATCAATTTTAAGGTTTGGAAAAATACATAATCTGAGAAAATTTTGTTATTGTGGTGAAGAAGCTGTGGTGATACAGTCATAGAGTATTAATAATCCGGGTTGTCGATTTTACGGATGTCCATTTTATGAGGTAAATATCAATTGTACTTTTCTCTTCAAATTTTTAGAGACACAGTCGATCGACATGTAATTTCTTTATGTGGTTTGAACCCCAACTCCAGAGCACTTGAAAATGGTGATATTGGGGCTGCTGAAGAAGAAGAGGGCATTTGATGCATTGTTGAGGGAAAATAGAAATTAAAGAAATTGGAGGAGATTGTGTGTGCTGATTTTAATTGCAATTGTGTAGAAGTTGATTGTGTTAGGTAGTTCTAGAGATTGTTATATAATGTAAGAAAATGAATGAAGTTTTTTGGTAGATTTTGTATCCCTTTGTTAGAAATGAATAAAATCTTTTGGCAATTGTTAATGTTGTTTTGTTTGAGTTTGTTGCTGTGTGAGTTGAATGATTTTTTTTGGCAATTGTTAATGTTGTTTCGTTTGACTTTGTTGCTATGTGAGCTGATAGTGCAGTTAAAACACACCTCAAATTGTGACTGATAAAACACTGAAATATAGTCAAATAGTGGCTGATATACAATTCAAATGCTGAAATTTTCCATAAATAACAACATAAAAAAATGACAGCACAAATGCTTAAAAACATACCAAAATAATAGCATTCATACAACACTAAAGACACATCTGCCCAGAAATTATCAAACAACACTAAAAATATATTTCATCATAGAGTAAAAGTGTTCATTACAATCACCTAATAGCAGCCTGCCTTAACAAAAATATAAGCTGTCCAGTTTTACAGCATACCAAAATAATAACAGGTTGCCTTAACAAAATAACAACACTAACAACAAACCTAAATAGTAGTTCCAAATTAACCTAACAGCAGTTCCAAAAGAAATTACAGTTCCAAAATAAATTAACAATGACAATAACAGAATTCAGTAATTTTTCTTGGATGGCTGGGATGATGAACTTGCTTGACTTAAATTGGATTGAGATGCGGCAGTTCTGGAACGAGTTGCAGCATTTCTTTCAAGTTGTCTTCTAGTAATGGTTGATCTATCATTCCATTTTACATCACTTCTTGGCTTGTATGCATACTCCAGAATATTTGCCGAGGACCTCTTTTCACCACCATGAGAGACCACTCTTGGCTTACCTCCACCAAACTGCCAAAAACAAAAAATATGCAGTAAAGTTGTTAAAGCAAACAAGATATAAAATTAACTTTGAACTACTTACAGAAAAACTTGTAAACCCACTGCTTGATTGAAATAGTCCAAACCCAAAACTTTCCCTACCACTACCAGTTCCTCTTCCTCTACTAGCAGTAGTTCCTCTTCCTCTACCAGCAGCAGCAGGGGCAGAAGTAGTTGGAGTTGAAGCTCTGCCAACAGTTCCTGTTACTCTTGCTCCGCCTCTTCCTCCATATCTTTGTATATATGAAGCATTTGCTGGAATAGAATCTGAAGGCCTTGATTTCTTAGGGCAACTTCTCTTGTTGTGTCCATATCCACCACAGTTTGAACATATCATCTCCATACCCCTTCTTGAAACCTTTCCAGAAGTAGGATGTTCAATTTTTTCTCTTATTCTCTTATTCTTTGTTCTGCCAGGCATCTTTTTAATTGGTGGGGATTCAATTGGTGGATTGGTAGATGTTAGCCACATCTGCATGTTTGGAACAGGCTGGATGAATGTTGAATATGCCTTCAGATAGGTGGATTTGTGGTACCAGTGAGATATGTAGTTAATTGGGTCAAGGTTGTTGAAATGCATAGCAGCAATGGCATGAGCATAAGGGATACCCTTCAGTATCCATGACCTACATGTACAAGTTTGAGCTTGCATATTCACACAATGCTTCAACACCACTCTTAATGAGTATCCTCAACCTCATAGCAATATTCACCATTCCACTTGATTGTACACCTCATAGATTGGGCCATGTTAGAAAAAAATAAATATTGATAGAAAACAGAAATAGAAGAGTATATTCACCTTTTGCATATTAGACATGATAGTAAGATCCCTTCCATCTTGAAGCTCTAAGTCATGAGTCACACACTTCATAAACCATGTCCAAGTGAAATTGTTTTCAACCTCTACAATGGCCGAAGCTATAGGAAACATCTGATTATTTCCATCCTTTGATACTACTACAAGAAGTTGACCCTTACAAATTCCTTTCAGAAAACAACCATCAAGGCCAATTATCCTTCTGCAACCTTCAGATCATCTTTTTTTCATAGCATAGAAGCAAACATAAAATGAATTTAAGACAAGCTTGCCTTCACCTTGATCTTCTACCTTCACAACACAAGTTGTACCTGGATTTGTCTATAACAGAATATCTCTATAATCATAGAGTATCTTGAACTCAGCATGCACATCACCTATTATCTCCTTCATAATTTTTGCACTAGCTCTATGTACAGTAGACCTACCAACATACATGTCCAGTTCATCCTTAATGAGTTTCTTTAGCTCCCAAACTTTCATATTTGGTTGAAACACAATCTTATCCCTGTAATGCTTTGCTAGGTATCTGGAGTTGCAAAGCTTGTCTTTATTTGTTTTGTAACACTTGTAGACAGGACAATACCTTTTTATCTTTAAATTGTTGGATCTCCCATCTTTACTTGCAGCCAAGATCCACGGACATTTTGGATGCATGCATCTTACCCTCACCCTACCAGGTTCATTAATATACTTTTCAATTTGAACTCCTTTATGAATTGCATACTTACTAACAGCAAACCTAAATTTTTCAACACTCTAAAAACTCAGCCCCAACTCCCAGGTTATTTTCTTGACAGTTGGATCAAATATTAGGGCTTTCTTCCTCCTCTTGGCAGCCATTTTCTCCTTATGTTCTTCATCAAATTCATCTTTAGCATCTTAAGGAAAACTTTCAGCATCTGAAGACCCAAAGTAAGGCTCATCTATCCCTACTAAGCCTGTGTACCTATCTTGCTTGCTACCAGTTCTTAATTCATCAAAACCAATATCAACTCCTGCATCACCTAGGTTAATATCACCTCTATCTTTTGGCCTTTCACTTCTTTTCCTCCTATAATTCCTCAGTTCATCCCTACACTCTACAAATTCTTCATGCATCAGATCCATAATCCTTATCATCAGGAACATGTAAATCTACTCCATCATTTTCATCACTATCACTATTGTCAAAGTCTGAATCATTCTCATTGTCATCCTTACCTTCACTATTATCAAAGTCTAATTCACTATCTACTCCACTCTCTTGTTCCCTTGAAGGTGCAGGGGCAGGAGCAGGTTCAAGAGAAGGAGAAAGGGAAGGGGTAGGTTCATGAGCAGGGGAAGATTCAGATTCAGATTCACTATCTTCCTCTTCTTCTAAGACAGTTGTGCTCTTAAAAGCTCCACTATTAGACCCACCAACCCCTTTACTAGCCTCATTTATGTCAACAACACATAAAGGCGCAGAATGAGTCACACAAATATCTAAGGGATCCCTATCTTCCAATTTATTACAAATGTCTAAAATATCCTTGTATGCGAGAATATTTACCAATTTATCTGTCATATCCATTTGACAAATATACAACTCAGCCATATTTTAAAAGTCATAGATCCTAGTATTGTTCATCAGTTCAATAAGAGACAGTAAATCCACATCTACATCTAAAGTCAATGTTTGACTACCACCCACATAACGAGCAAAGTTATCAGGAACTAATACCCCATCATGGTACTACCTAAGGGTAATGATTTTAAAAGACATTATCTGCAAACAAATAAGGGACAGATAAATGAACTTTCCACATGCAACAATTGAAAATAAAGAACTACAAATGAAATATAAAAGTGGATACAAAGACAAGAGCATATCACATTTTTCAAAGCAATGCTATTACAACAATCAGTTAAACTCTAACTTTACACAGGGTTTGCAAACTGTGACGACCCAAAGGGTCATCACCAGATTTCTCTTTTTTTCCGCGCCTCTGAGGCCTTAAAAACCTCACTTTTAGTTGCTTCGATTTGCGTGCGCAGTCCAGGCGCGTAGCCGGAAAGATTATATGTTAAATTCTGTGAAAAATTTCAAAAAGTGGCTTTAAAATGATTAAAGTTGACTTCGGTCAATATTTTTGGTAAACGGACTTGGACCCGTGATTTGATAGTCCTGGAAGGTCCGTAGAAAAATATGGGACTCAGGCATGTGCCCGGAGTCGAAATTCGAGGTCTAGAACCCGAGGAAATTTTTTTTTTCTGTGAAATTGTTTTTCTGAAATTATTAAGGAAAATGGAAATGAAAATTGATTAAAAGACTATGGTATCA
>MU704703.1:4242-30110 GCA_026770625.1 Nicotiana glauca
CACTTGAACCCCTGCTAGAAGGTTCTAGGCTATTCCTTATTGTTCTATTGGGCAGATTTTACCTAGTTGCCCTCACTTGCTAAGGTTTATTACTCTTTTGCCTTTTAATTATGCCTAATCTACCCCTTATTGTTCATGTATTTTCATTAAAACCAGGCAGTAAAGCCATTTATGCCCTCATTACTTCTATGTAATCTACAGGAATACCAATTCACCTTCCCCTTTTACCCCTTACACTCAATCATATTTACCCGACCTGTCATTAGGTCTGCTGAGAGTTGGGTAATTAACATATTTAAATTTTAACCCCCTGATACTCATTTTAAATTTTAGCCAGTTTCAAATTAGATAACCTTTTGAGGATTAACCAATCTTTCAAAGGTAGCCACAAAGTTAAAGACTCATACTGTGTTGCAAATATAACCACAATAGACATCTTACACATATAACCTAAATGTGCATAAGCACTCAGAAGTTCAAAAGAAACAAACGTATAAATCCTATTGCAAATGTAGCCAGTTTTATGTTATCTTGCACTAATAGCCTTAATCACGACTAACTTTAAAATTAATTAGAACTTAGAGAGACAGATTGATAATGGTTGAATTCCAACTAATCAAAACTCTAGTCCAGACAGGGTCGATTACTCAAGAACATTAAACAGCTAATAGCATATGATTTACAGGTAGTTATTATTCAGAACTAAGAATACTTGGTTGATTTCAGGCATACATGTAATAAGCTCAGGTCTTTTCACAAATATGAACACAGAAGAGCAAGGTATAGCACAGAGGTGGATTCAGGGCATTTAGTCAATTTTAACATATACAGGGATTTTTAAACATGAACTAGATCCAAAAAGATACTGAACAAGGCAGGTTTCATGGAAGAACAGAAAGATTCGAATATTTAGCAAAAAATAAAAGAAGGGGTAGAAGATTTGAGAGACATATTTCACTAATGTTTTGGGACTTAGCTTTTTTGTATTTTCTTTCGTTCTTTTCTATTTTCTTTTCTTTTCTTCTTCTTTCTTCATTTTCCTTTTTGGTTCTTGATTTTCCTTCTTTGCTTCATTTTTCTTCATTTTCTTTCTTCTTTTCTTGATTTTCCAGCATTTCAAAGACTATAGGTGTGGTTTTTGAAAGGTTTTGGTTTTGGGTGCTTGCCGGAGTAGGGTTCTGGAGAGAAACTTTTTGATATTCGAAGGGTTTGAGTTATATTCGAGGGAAGGTAGTTAGATAGGGTGAAAGAGGAGTTTCAGGCGGTTCTGGGGTGTTAAGGGTGAGAGCTGATTCATAGTTTGGTGGTTGCCGGCTAAGGTTCCGACGACCTATTTTTCAAGATTCGAGCAGAATGAGAGGTTTTTGGCTGGAGCTAAAGTGATAGGGTGAAAGAGGAAGAGGAATAGGTTCAGGGGTGTGGAGGCTGGTCGAAGAAGATGACTGGAGATGGACCACCGGTAGGGTTCCGGTGATCCCAGCCAGAGAGAAGAAGGGAGATATAAGGCGGCTAGGGTTTTTGCTTATGAGGAGTGTGTGTATAATGAAATGTATCGATGGTATATCGATATATTAAACGTATACTGATGTCTCTCAACTGTTGGATTAGATGAGATGAATGGCTAGGATCACTTTGGCCTTAAAACGATGTCGTATGGTTTAATTAAAGACTTCATCTTGTCCGTTAGATCAATTAGATAGACGGTTGTGATTATTTTGTCTTAATGACGTCGTTTGGTTTTAGTGAGGCCCTCCTTTCATCCGTTTGATCAATTAAATGGACGGTTCTGATTGCTTCAGATTAACGACGTCGTTTCACTTATTGGGCAACCGCTATTCTTGGGCCGTTCGATCAATTGATTAATGGTCCAGATTTATCGTGTTTATACGGCGTCGTTTGGTTTTATATAGGCAGGCTGGTTTATTTTCCTTTGGGCGACGTCGTTTGGCTTGTATATATACAGGCCAGGCCTGGTTTTATTTTTGGGCTGATGTAATTTGGCCCAATTACTTGGTATTTCAAATTGTATTTTGTATTTTTGTTATTTTGAATTGTATTTATTTAATTTTCTGTATTTTCCTTTGTATTTTAGACTTATTTTCCTTGTGTATTTATATTAAAGTATTTCCTTTAATTTTCCAATTTTTGTATATTTTTCCTTAATTTTCCAATTTCCTAATAATTACCTTATATTTTTTGTGACATTTTCCAATTAATTTCCTTTTTGTATTTCATTTTAAATTTTATTTTTTTAACAATTGAAACAAACACTGGTATTTTCTATACACTAATCAATCTAATGGCAATCAAAAATCATTTTTGTATTTTTATTTTGGAATTAGTTGCTTGGGGAAAAAATCATGTGCTCACAACTTGAGATCAGTGGATTGAGTTATTTGTGAACATGGCTTTATATCATGGCAGTTGTTTTCATTTCAGAGAATGTTCGCTATGGAGGAACAGTCGGGGTGTTATGTTTTTATCAGCTATTCCAAGTAATGATGTATTGCGCCGTATGAGTTGTGAAATGGCTTAATAAATTCCTATGTGTTGAGGTTCCGCACTGCGATGATGTTGTGTGAGCAGGATAGCTCTTGAGGTTTAGATATGGTATCGCACTTCAGTTGTGCTTTAGCTTTGTAGCCTATAGCGCTATGTGATTTCTTAGGGATGATGTTATGCACTTAGCGTGCTTGCAATCGAAATTCGATATTTTTATCGTAATGAGCAGATTTAGCTCGAAGTGCAATCTCCTTATGTGAGATCTATGCGCGGATCGGATGGCGCGCTGCCACGAGTATGTTATTTGGATCGAGTTGCGCGCTGCAACAGTGTGATGTCGAGTCTGGCTTTTCTATATGCTATTTCGTTGTGTGTTTCGCTTCCTATCTTTTAAATAAAGTACGCATTAGTGCGGTGTTCGGATTGGTGGCCTATTAGCACATTGTGGAGTCATATGAGACTTTTCGTCGCATTCAGAGTGGCTTACCGCTTGAGCAGTTCGTGCTGGGTAAGATGAGATTGTGGGATTTAGGATCAGTACAATCTGATTATACAAAGTTTATTACGGAGCGAAGATCATTATTTGGTTCAGAATGTGGTAATGTTTCTTGTCAGAAGTATAAACTCGATGGTTAGTTGACTCGGCAGTTGATTATGAATTTAGGCATCTCATCTATTGTTGCGGTATTGTAATTGTTAAAGTAATAACCTATGTAGGTTATGAGGTGCAATGGGAGCATCGGTTTCGTGGAATTTCGATTAATTCAAACAGAAATGTTATTGTGGTCCTATGAGTAAGGTGATGCAAAGTGTGAATTCAGTAGAGTTATGCAGTCATGTTTGACTACAGCGTATAGTGATTGATACAGTGATCGTATGATTGGAAATAGGCCTGGCATAGAATTCTGGATGTTGGAACTGGGCTCTAAGGCTTATTTGCTCGAATAAAAGGGAATATCTTCAGAATTTATCGAGCCAACGTGTTCAGCTAAGTTGTGGTAGCACGGGGAGGTGCATGAGAAGTTAAACAGTGATTTCAGACTACTCTAGTGTAGTTCTCAGCACGTTTGAGGACGAACATATGTTTAAGTGGGAGAGAATGTAATGACCCGATTGGTCGTTTTGAATACCAGTGCTTCGTTCAGCAGTCGGAGGCCATGAAGAGCTTCATTTCAGGTATTATGACTTGTCCTCATGGTCGGAACTTAAATTCAGAAAGATTGGAGTTAAAATTAAGTGAAAATTCTCATCTCAGACGCTTAAAGTTCAAAGAATAAACTAGGATTGGCGTTTTGAGTAAACGACCTCCGAATCAGGATCTGAAGGTTCCAGTAGGTTCTGATATTGGACTTGGGCGTATGCCCGGTTCGGATTTTGGATAACCCGGGAGCATTTTGGCGCCTATTATGGAAGTTAGCATTTTAGAAGAAATTTCACAACTTTGGTTTGAGGTGCATTTTTGTGTTATCAATGTCCGTTTGGAATTCCAAGACTGGGAGTAGCTCCGTATGGTGATTCTGGAGTTGGAAGCGCGATCGGAAGTGAATACGGAGGTCCGTGGACCATTTTGAAGCCATTTGGCTAAATACAGCAATTTGAAGGTTTTTGAAGAGTTTGACTGGGGTTTGACTTTTTGATATTCGGGTCGGAATCCAATTCCAAAAGTTGGAGTAGGTCCGTAAAGTCAAATATGACGTGTGCAAAATTTGAAGTTAATCGGACATGATTTGATAGGCTTAAACATCGACAATAGAAGTTTGCAGTTTTAAAGTTCATAGAGTGTGAATTGGGGTGTAACTCGTGATTTCAGTGTTGTTTGATGTAATTTGAAGCCTCGAGCAAGTTCGTAATGTGTTTTGGGATTGGTTTGTGTGATTGGTTGGGGTCCCGGGGACCTCGAGTGGATTCTGGGTGGTTAAGGGATCGAAATTTGAGTTTGAAGGGAGTTGAAGGCATCTGGTTGCTGGTATTTTCGTATCTGCGATTGGTTGACCGCAGAAGCGGAACCGCAGAGGCGAACAGGTGGCCACAGAAGCGGTTTTTGGACTAAGGCTTGAGGACTGCAGATGTGGTCAAGGTTTCGCAGAAGCGGGACCGCATCTGCGGAGGAATGGTCGCAAAAGCGGAAATGCTGGCTTGGGGAGGAGCCGCAGAAGCGTCTTTTGGACCGCTTAAGCGGAACCGCTGATGCGATTTGGTTTCCGCCGGAGGGAAAATTTGGCTGGAGCTTAGGGACCGCAGAAGCGGAGTTTTGTCTGCAGAAGCGGAATCGTGGAAGCGTAAATATTCCCCCCAAAGCAATAATTGCTGGGGCAGTGAGGTTGATTTAAGTTGCGAATTTTGTTCATTTCTCTCATTTTTCTTCACTTCATTTGGCGATTTGTGGAGGGTTCAAGAGAGGGTCTTCGTCAACATTTCTAAGGTAAGTTTTTTCCCACCCATTATGAGCTAAATATATGAATTATATACGGATTTAAGCATGGAAATTAGAGTAAAAATTGGGGTATTGGTTAAAGACCTAAAAAATTATAATCTTGGATTTTAGGCACAATTTTGAGTATAGAATTAAGAGAAAGTTATGCATTTGTGTCCCTAAGGTTATGGGTGACCCTTATCTTTGAAAAATTATGGATTTTGGGCATGTGGGCCCGAGGGCACTTTGGTCATTTCACAAAGCGGAGTTGGGAATCTATGTAATTTGAATTTCTAACAAGTTTTTGATCATGTGTTCATTAGTTTGTCGTTAATTGGCCAGTTTTGGTGCATTGTGCGTCGGTTCAAGCCTTCGAAAGAATGTAGAATGCCGGTTATGAGTCTTCGGATCAAGGTGAGCCTCCTTTCTAATCGTGTGAGGGGGAATTCACCCCATAGGTGAAGTGAATGATTATGTGCTCCTATTTGTGGGGGCTACGTACGCACGAGGTGACGAGAGTCCGTGCGTAGCTACTATTATGCTATTGTCCGGGCAGTCTATGACCAATGAGCATGCTATATCTGAATTAATTGCGAACCCATTGCTGGCTTGAAATGCTTAAATCATGTTAAATTAATAAACAGATTTAAAAAAAAAAAGACTTAAGCTTTGTTTTTCCCAAATTATTAAAGAGAATTGGCTTTTCTTGGATATTTGCTTCATGTTGACTTCTTGACTGATTGTCTGTCTGTGTGTGTTTATTTTGGAACGCGCCGAACGCCTCGGCAGATTCATAGATGCCTCTATAGGCGCGCCGTCGACCCTCGACAAGTGCACATTTATTTCTGTTAGATCGGGTAGTCGCCTCGTTATGATTTGCGCATGCCTGTGTTGCTTCCTGAACTTAATTAAGTTATTATTGCCCTTTTGTGGCTTAAATATATTTGGATTATGTTTTAAAGAGAAATTTGGGAAATTTTCCTATGAAAGAACTACGTGTTTATTCATTTCCTCTATTCGGTTTAGAGTCATGTCTATAAAGAATAAATCCACAGTTTAATATGTGTATTGAGGATAAATGATCATTGGACCATTAGAGTGTGTCAAAGTTGACCATCTCGTCTCTACCCCTTCGGGATGAGGCGGGACACTCACTAAGTACACGTTGATTACTTACTCATACTACACTTTTGTGCATTTTTGTTGCACAGGTACATGATACTTTAGCGGCCTACTGGGCACAGCAGCACGGGCGATTCGGTGACTAGGTGAGTTGTAGTATTCAAGGCGGCCCGTAGATTTTAAAGTCCCTTCCTAGTAATTGTATTTCCTTTCTGCACATTGTATTCCGGACAGGTGTTGTGTTGTATTTGTATCATTGCCAGTAGTTCCTCATGCACTTGTGACACCGGGTTTCTGGGATGGTTTCAGTAAAACTTTGTACAAACTGTTATTCTTTAAATTTGAGTCCATGAAGTGATCTTATATTTATGAAAATTGTAAGGAAAACCCTAATATTTTCAAAAGCATTAAAACAGGTATTATTTGGTAATTTAAATGGCTAGCGTGACAGCGGTGTCCGGTGCCATCAGAACTCGTAGTGGATTTGGGTCGTGACAGAATGTTTATATAATGCTTGCCTAGTTTGCTCATCTAAGTCTTGCCTACTCTACTTCACTAATGAGATCATGCTAAGTCATCTAGCCCTTCAAAGTTCTCTAGTTGTGTGTTTTGTCATGTCCTAAATCTATATGTTCTCAACATGCCTTTGTTGTAATCTTTGTAACTAGCTTGTCAATTGTACAACTTTTGAGAAATTTGTGCATCTTTTTACTTATACACTATGGTGTATTCTATGTGTCCCCAACCCCTCTCTCCATGAGTGGAATCTATTTGCCCCAAAGTGTCTCTGAAGATGTTTGATCTGTGACTTATATTCTTATTTAAAATAATGTTTTCATGCTTTTTCTTAAGTTGTTTTACTACCCAAGTTAATACTGGGTTTTCAGAAAATCTTTCAAATCATGTCAAGCACTCTTACTTATTATTAGGTTGTTATGTCTTGCACCTCTAATATGTTTACTGCTTAGAGGTCCCTCATATCTCTCTGAACTCTGGCATATCAAGGCTGGCTCTTCCGTGCTACACACAAATCAGTCCTTATTTGAGAAAGGTCTTGGTATGAGCACTGCCCTAGATCACTGGGATCCTTAGGGAACTCTAATACACCTAGACATGAAACTGGCTATAAAACTTTGGGCATTTCAAACTAATGAAAGCCTGGTACACCAGGATTTGCTTTGGGCGTATTTGAGGCTCCTTATAACTTAATTTCTATTCTATGCAATTTTTATTTAATCATTGGTCTATAATACTTAATTGTAAACGGATAATGGAGTAACTAGTGAAAAGGGAGGGTAGTTGTATATTGTGGGTAAAAAATTGGGTAGATAACATGCCTATATGATTACTTTGGTTCAAATATGTTTTTGTTAGATAACATGCCTATAGGGTTTTGCTTTGGTCCAAATAAATTCTGCCTACTTTCCCTTACATGATTGGAAATCATGCTGATATGATCTAAAATTAGTTTTAATTAGAGATCATGCCTATAGGATCCAAAATCAGATTTCATTAGAGATCATGCCTATAGAATCTAAAATCAATTTTAATTAGAAATCAATTTTATAGAACTACCTAAATTAGAGGTCCTAAATACTTTCGGGGCCACAAGGAAGGGACGGGTATTGCACGCATAAGATATATCTTAAGGTTGCTAGAACGCTTTACGTTGTGACAACGAGGAGGGAATTAGATAGTTAAGATATGATGACCTGCGCGCTAATGTCACGTGTAGCCCCTCATTGAGGAGTGATTACCGGGCATTGAATGGTATGATCTTGTATGCTAATCAACCTAGGACTTACCTTTCCCAATTCCCATATGTGTTTAAATTCTCTAAACTTCATTTACATATACATGAGTTGTCCAAATATCTTTACCTTCATTATCTGAAATTCCTTGATCATATATTCATTTAGATGGGGAAAGATACTTTATTTGCAAATACTTTCTTCTTTGTTAATCGACTAATTCATATAGTTTATGTTCGGCCAGGACCCACCGTTGTGGACCGCAAGGGGTGCCTAACACCTTCACCTCAAAGTTATTTTGAGCCCTTACCCTAATATTTGGTAATGCAAACTAGTCACAAGAATTAATTACTCTAGGTTCCCTAACCTCCCATAATTTGTTAGGTGGCAACTCTTCAAAATACCCAATTCCCAAAAACGAAATGAGTTGTTCCCCATGAATGTTGAAACCCAGACTTTCCCTCATCAAAAAGGGTAATAAATGGGGTGCGACAATTTTCATTTGTAAAATACATGTTTACCATGAAAATGGTAACAATAATTAAATTTTTAAATGGGATTCTAAAAATACATGATCTATTCCCGAGCTAGTTTGTTAGGGCGGTTAGTGCTAGAACGTGAAGTATAATGACGAAAAGAGAATTAGCCAGGGCAGTAATCAAACTAGTAGGGGGTCATTGCCCAGGCGTATGATCAGCAAGCAAACACCTGGTGGCCGAGGTTCGAGCCTATCTCGGGCTATCGATGGTAGTCCGGAAGGGGTTAACAGGTAAAATATAGTTAAATAAGGCTTTATATTATCAATATTGAGCAAATTAACAAAGAACAAAAGAGAAAACAATAAACTTATAAGGCGACCTCAAAGTCGATAAAGATAGACAATTTAGAAGAAAGAGAGAGAGTGAGAGATATTATTGCATTTGCGGAGAAGTGGAGCAACATCAGTCCTCTACAAGGTAAGATGAGTCCCCTTTATATAGGAGGGGAACTCGACTACAAGTACATGTGTATTAATTGCAAGAGTACGAAGATGGGATGGCTTGATGCAAGGCCTCACAGTAGGCTCTATATAGGTCGATCTTGTCAGGCATAGCCATGTGCCTAGGGGCTTCTCTTTCTGTCCTGACCTTAACCCCTATTTCCTCCGAGTCGAACTTCGACGAGCCCTGAGGACGAGAACTTGATCGCAGCCACCCAACCTCGAGGGTCTCGGGGCATGCTTCTGAAATGTATTGACAGCAAAAAATCAAGTCATTTTATATTTTTAGGCTAGTTAGTTGATTAATATTACAAAAATAAAAGAAAATAACAAAAAATAGTTCATTTTGCATTTTTAACTTTTTAATTTTCGAAATTTTTATAGTTTAGGACTTAATCAATTTTTGAGAAGCAATTAGTTATTAATTTAGTTTTAGAATAAAATCAGCTATTTATTTTTAAGTGGTAATTAACAAAATTTGAAAATTTAAAAAAAAAAGAAAGAAGAAAAAAGGTTTGTTAATAAAAAGGAAACATATTTGGGCCAAAATCCATTGAAAATGCCCAGGCCCAAATCAAATTCCCCTGTACCCATCCAGAAATGGCCCAAACCCATCCCATACCTGGTCCGGTTCGTTTTAGCCAAAATGATGTTGTTTCAATGCCAAACGACGTCGTTTCGATCTTCCCCCATCATTACATGACCAAGCTTGCCAAGTCTCTTAGTTAATTAAACCAAAACCTAATCCCCTTTTTCCTCTCAAATCGCCGCCTGCCTTCACTGTAGCTACGCCGCCCGGAAATTGCCTCATGGCGGCGGAGCACCTCCAAACACCCCCCTAAACTTTAACCAGCCAATCCTCATCATTTCCTATTTCATATCATGCCATTGATTTCCCCAAAAGATCACCCAATTCCGCCGAATTGTAGATCAAAAAATAAAAATCCAAACTTTCTTCTTTTTGCTCTAATTTTTCGGATTAAATCTTCAATTCGTGTTAAATCTTGCATGAATTCCTCAGTTTTTTATCAAAGAAGTCCGGTTGATGTCAAGAATTCTCTATCCTTTGGTTTTGGCCAGATTTCACACACATATCCTTGAAACGATCTAACTTCTTCAAGCTTCTACCTCGCTCCTTTCTTGGCAAATGGTGAGGATTGTTACATGAATTATTAGCTATGAATGAAAGCTCGGCTAATATTCGTGTTACAATTCTCACGATTTCGTCAAACTTTGGATTTACCGGAGTTCGAGTTCGAGTTTGAGTCATCTTTGCTCTTGAGGATTTTAAAGTTTATTTGGGCTCCATCAGTATTTTCTTATTCCTTTTTCTTTCTCAAGCTACACTGCTAGTCATAAACTTCGCTTCCTTCTTGTTAACCTAAGACAGAAGTGTTGGTCATTAATTTAGTGTTAATTTACATTTTTTATTTTCTTAAAAGTGTTTTATTAAAAAAAAAGATGAAGAAATAAATAATTGTATTGTCGCAGTTTTGAATTGGACTGCCTTCTTTTTAAGTTTGTGTTGGATTTGGTTTGGAGGTTTGTCAGTACTAGCCCGTTGAATGAAGGTCCAAATTTGGAAGCCTGTCCGTTGGCCCATGTTTGTGGTTGGGTCTTTGGTCATTTGACCCTTTTGGTTTTGAAAGATATATTTCAGGGGTAAAAAGGGTAATTAGTTCACTTAGGGAATCTTTTGTTAGCTGCTATAGGAAGCTTCTTAGAAGCTGAAAACAGACTTGCTTGGCAAGCAAGTCAATAATTTAGAGACCTTTCAGCAAAGAATGAAAATTAAAAAGGTCTACAGGGCAAAAAATAAACCATTTCAGCTGCCCTAGTAGCTTGCCTATAAAGACACTACTAAGGAAAGCTCATTTTAGAGATTGAAGATAGAAAAATACAAAAATGATAGCGGATAAAAATTGAAGGGAAATTACTGTTTCACTAAAATTCCTTTGTGTGATTTCTTAAGCTTCCAATTCCTGAAAAGAGTTTCTGAGTAATATACTTTCAAAAATAGATTGAAATTGGGTATTTGAGGTCTGGTTTTGAGGTTTGTTGTGGGTATTGGTCGAGTGAGACTGCCTTTTATTGTTTTCAAGTTCATTTTGGTTGAGCTGGTGTTACTGGTTTTGGCTGGGTACTGTTCTGTTACTGATTTCTCAGTTTTCTGGGTTGTTTTCAAATTCTAGGTACCTTCTTAGCCCTAAGTAGCAAGTGATTGTTGAAACATTTGAGATTGGTGGAATACAGGCTGTTTTGAGCTTAATTCCTTTTGATCCCCCTGTTACTTTAGTTTTCTATAATAAATATGTAGTTTTATCTGTTGTTAAGTTATTCATCCATACATGTAGGGTTGTGTATAATTAATAGTCATAGGTATCAGTAGTTGTATATGTATGCTCGACATTGGGTACAATCAGTCATGCAAGCATTTTCTGCGTTTGTGTATGTTTCCTGAATAGACTTTAAATCCCCCTTTTAGCAAAGTTATCTGAGACACATGGAAAGTTGGACTTTAACTTTTTGTTTGGGGAATTGTCATTGTTAGAAAATTTAATGTAGCATGATTATGTTTAAAATGACTCAATGGCTATTTATAGGTGTTTGTATGTCGGTCAAGCATGATCATTTGTTTAAGTTCATGGTTTAAATCCTACCAGTTTTGTTCACGTAAAGTTTAATTGGGATTGAATGTCAACATTGCAAGTTAATCCAAATCAATTGAAATTTAAATTCACATGCTGTATAGTTTCTTTAAAATTAGACCTTTGATTGTTTGGTTTAAATCATAGAACTATTAAAGTTTCATACAATTGTCCATGGCCATGAAGGATGATTTAAATTTTTGCACGTATGCTAGCTTGTGACTGGTTAATTGTGGTTTATCCAATATGTCGATATTCAATCATTACTTATACATTGTGGAGACTCGATGTTGAGTCCTGCTTGTGGTGGCTTTAGGTGTTTTGAAATTTTTTTGCTTTGAGCCTGTTTGTGATGGCTTTCAGGTGTTTAGAAATTGGGTCACTTTGGGCCCAAATATGCGGAGATAGGGCCTAAACTCTTTAGTCACCCCTTCTGCCCCGTTTTTTCCCGATTTCTAGCTCATGTCAACTAAATCCCACTCTCCTAATTTGAATGAATTCCCCATTCCTTTAATACTTAAATTGCCGGATTCTTAAGTAGTTTGAAGGTATGCCATTAAATAGGGTATATTGCACGGCCCTTGTATTTGGTTTAGAGACCTCACGATTAGAATAAATTGAGGTGCGCCGCACCAAATAAAATTTTAAATGTGTGTCCCTTATTTAACTATTTCATTTAAAATCCTTAGAATTCGAGGTGTGCCATTTATCAAATTTTCATGGTCCTTGCAAAGTTAAAAATGCATAGTTGTTTTAGGTGCGTTATTTTAAAAATATTACCTTCCT
This sequence comes from Nicotiana glauca, assembly GCA_026770625.1. Classification (NCBI taxonomy): domain Eukaryota; kingdom Viridiplantae; phylum Streptophyta; class Magnoliopsida; order Solanales; family Solanaceae; genus Nicotiana; species Nicotiana glauca. The sequence goes on from MU704703.1 coordinate 16,444, forward strand.
AAATTCGGGTGCGCATTTTATGTGATCCAAATCCAAATCTCACAACGTTAAATAAAATATGTCTCGGACTGTGGGTGCATTTCATGTGCGTGGTCTAAAAAAGTATTTTAGATGACGTTGAAATCTTTTTAAAATTAATTAAAAGCGGTTAATAAATTTAAAATGCATCATAGGCTAAAACATGTATTAAAATTAGATTAGAGGCCACTGTAATAGTTTAAGTCACTATGCTAGAACCACGGAATCCGGGGGTGCCTAATATCTTCCTTCGAGTTAACAGAATTCCTTATTCAGAATTTCTGCTTCGCCGACTTCACAAGGAAAATCAAATTTTCCTCGATTTGGGATTTAAAATAAACCGGAGACTTGGGGTACCAGAAAATAAACCACCCCAAGTGGCAACTCTGAATAAAATTGAATAAATAATTCCATTTCGAATAATGTCACTTATAGTGGAAAAACTCCCTTGAACTATCTCTCGGGGTGGCGTGTAAAAAAGGAGGTGTGACAGCTCTAGCGACTCTGCTAGGGATCCAAACCCATATCTTCGGTTTAGGGTTCAAGAATTCGAGTTTAGAATAGCTGTTATGATTGGCTTTATCTGTTATCTGATTTCTCTACATGTTTGAGCCTAATGTGCTAAGTGCCACTTTCACCGTTTTGATATTGTGTGAATACAAACTGCTAAGAAACCCTTCTTTTCTCTGAATCTTCTAAATCATCTGGGGAGTGTGCACTTAGTGTGAATTCTCTTATTTCTAGAGTCTTATCCAATTTTGGAACGAGCTTCTGACAAGTTGCAAAGCCGGTGAGGCTTTTGTATTCCCGGTACGCTCCCTCCCCTGGTTTGAGCTGTCCGCTCGGGTAAGCTAGGTCTAGAACAATAAACCCATATTTTTAAACCTAGTTTAACAAAGCCTCATGCTGGATCCCTAGTAGGAACGTTTATTTGCATCACGTGCATTTGACTTTGCGGACTTAACACAGGGGTTGGGTCCGTCTAGGACAGGTGTACCCAAATTAAAAGACCATCCTGATGCATCTTACGTGCTACTTGCATATATGTCTGTTCGGCTTGCATGTTGACTGTCTTCTAGAATAGGGAAAGTAAATAAATCAAAATAAAAAAAAAAGAGTGAGAGTTAGGTATTAGAAAATTCTAAAACTCTACCGAAATTCTTAAAAAATAATGGTCATTTCAAAATAGGTCATACTTTTCTTGTTCCGTCAAATCTGACCGAACTACGCGTGTTTGATTCTCACCAGGTGTGAGATACGAAGGCAAACATCATCGGTTCCAACCCCAATTTTTAAAAATCCAAAAATATTTTCCTTTAGTTCCTTCTTTAGGAGACTTTCCTTAGAAAATTTAAAAAAACAAAAAAGAAGAAGTTTTTAAACTCAAAAATAGTTTCCTTCATTCTGAAGTCTTTCATATGGAAAATTAAATAAAAGAAAAATTAGAAGAATAAAAATCCGAAATACGTTTTCTTTATTTTGAAGTATTTTTCCAAAAAAAAAGAAAAAGAAGAAGAATCCAAAAAAAAAGAAATATTTTGTTTTTCCTTTTTAAAATGTATTTCTTTCTTAAATGTCAAAAAAAATTTGAAAAAAAATTGAAGTCCAAAAATATTTTGCTTTTCTTTAGAAGTACATTTGTAAAAAACTAAAAAGCTTAGAAAGTCAAAATATTTTCTTAAAAGTCCCTCATTCGAAAATTAAGAGGAAACATCCAAAATCCCAAAATATTTTCTTTCTTTTTTTGAAAAATATAAAACAAATGATATTTCAAAAAAACAATCTTCCTTTTAGTTCCAATCAAAAGAAAAAGAATTTTTAGAAGTCTTCCTTTCAAAAAATAAAAGAAAAATCAAAATCTTAAATCCAAAAAATATTTTCTTTCTTCTTTAAAGCATTTCTTTTGAAATTCCAAAAAAAAAAATATTTCTTTTTTTTAAAGCTTTCTTGGCAAGTTTTATAAAAGTAAATAAAAAAAAGTTAGCTCATTTGCTCCATTCTCAATCATCCCGAACTACGCAAGATATGATTCATGCGGGGTCATGATACGTAGCGAATCCCCATCGGATTCGATCATAGACATAAAATTAGTTGAGTAAAAACAGAAAAGAAAGAGAGAAAAAAAAGAGTGACAAAAGCAATAAATATAAAAGAGAGTGCAAAAATAAAAGAGCGGCAAAAACGAGATGAAAAAGAAAAATCGAGAGTGATTAAAGAGAGCAGAAATAAAGAAAAGAGGTACAGAACGAAAAGGGTTTTTTAAGGCCGAGATGAAACATACAACCGTTCAAACACATAGTAGAAGCGTTTAACTGTTAGGTGCATTGCATCCCAACGTGTGATTTCCTATATGTTAAATGTTTCAAAACTAAAAATATTGTTGAATGTGCGAACTAGCCAGGTTTTGGTGGTTGGTTTTGTTGGTAGTCTAGCCTTCCCTTTTTCACAAGATCCAAAGGCACAGATAGCCTCCACAAGCAACCTACCAATCATAGGTCATGAGGATAGCCCGACATCGGTTATTCTACAGCTAGAAACAGCAGCTGTTGAAGAGAATAAGATGTTGCGTCTCCGCATAAGGAAAATGTGGGACGCCTGGTCTAATGGTAGTGAACCACCAAGTGCAATCCCTCGGTTCCCCGAATTGATCCCCAAGTCAGGTGAGGTTACCATTTCCCCTGTGCCCAACCCGTTTATCCCATGCAGGCACGCTCCAATGCCCTCCAATGATCCTGGAATGCCTTCTGTTGTTCGCCCCCAGGCACCAGTTTCAAGGGCACATCCTCCAATGTTCACCTTTCATGGTCCACACGTCAATCATATATAACATATATGACCCCGTACTCTTTCACTCAACCTCTGCGATATGATCTCTCTGTGGAGCAAGAAAAGGTTGTTAACTTGGGGATTGGAACCCTAGAGAATGGAGGCCCTATGTCTAAGAAGCTCAACTCAGGGATTGGACCCCTAATGTTGGCAAAAGGTGACTAGGGAATGGAGGCCCTATGTCTAAAAAGCTCAACTTAAGTATTGGAGCCCTAATGTTGGCAAAAGGCGATTAGGGAATGGAGGTCCTATGTCTAAAAAGCTCAACTTAGGTATTTGAGCCCTAATGTTGGTAAAAGGCGACTAGGGAATGGAGGCCCTATGTCTAGAAATCTCAACTCGTGGATTGGAGCCCTAATTTTGCTAAAAGGCGACTAGGGAATGGAGATGCTATGTCTAAAAACTCAACTCACGGATTGGAGCCCTAATGTTGGCGAAGCATGAAAAATTTATATTGGGAGTTCTAAACTATCATTTTTTCTTGGATTTTCTTCCTTTTATTCTTCTTTTTTTTCACTTTCCTTTTTTATTTCAATAAAATGCAGAAAAGAATTTTGGAGGAAAACTTCCCTTTTGGGTTGATTGTTACTGCAAAACTGTTTCTAGCTTTTGCGCAGCTTTTCTTTTGGCTGCACATGCTTTTGCACGGTTGCCTTGGGCTGCACCTGTTTCAATTTCAAACAAAGAACAATTGGTAGTTTGAAATGATGCTTGGTTTGTGGCCTTGATTGTCTCGATAGCTTGATCTCGACCTAACCCTTTGTTGAGAACCTCTATTGCTTGCTAGTTTTTCTAAAGATTGATCTCCTTTTCAAACCGAGGGACTCAACTTTCAAGTTTTCGTAACAACTCGCCCGCGTGGGGCTCCGACCCTTTCACTTTATTCCGCCTTTTGGGTTTTGCCTTTTGCCTTCTTTTCTTTTCACTAACTTTGATTTCAGAGCAACGACCATCATGGCTAACCGGGATCGACTATCGCGCCCCCTTTTTCTCTAAAAGGGAAATCGATTTTACGACATGTGGGAAGACAACTCTATTCCCGTGTGGTAACTGGGTTTTTGGAATTGAAGATTCGCCATCTAATGATTAAGTAGATTAGGACACTAAGGGTTTTGAGTTATTAAACCAGAGTTCGGTAAGGGCTAGAAATTATCTCGAGGGGAAGGTGTTAGGCACCCCTCAAGATCCACTAGTGTGGTTCGCGGCCATGCTATAATTGTGACTTTGCATATAAACAAATAAACATACAAAATCAGATGATTGCAAACAAAGGGAAGAGTAAAAGTTAAATAAACATGATGAATTTTGGGAATAGTCGATTTCATAATTATTTAAGGGATATATAAGTACGGAAAATAGGGGTCAAATAAATGATATAAATAATCAAACATGGAATGAAATGGGGCAAAAATTTGGAAAGGGAACAGTACTAGAAATTGAATCACCAAAAGAGATTTTGAATAATTAAAGACGGGGTTTAAAAGAACTAAAAATTTGATACTTTTTGGAAAGAATTCTGAAAAAAAAAAGAAGTAAACACATAAGAGGGAGGGGGTCCTAGGTTTATAACTAACATGGATCACCCCACGCAACACCCGATAGCCATTTATACATGTGGTGTTATCGCGTGATCATCATATCGATGTCTACCCTTTCCCACCCCATTATGGTATTAAGCGCGAATTGGTCTCGATTATTATTGCGTGCTATTACCCATTCCATTCCTATCCGTCCCGGAGGTGTACAGGACTACTAATCCTAAAGGGAAGGGAATTTGGCTTTTAAAAGGTTTTAAAATGTTAAAATACTAAGGCGTCAGGCAAAACACATAAAAGCAGTTATGGGAATACAAAAACTTAAGGCTCAGATAAACCTCCTTTAATCATAGAAAATCATGTAGCTTAGCACGTCTTACATATACTGATTAGGTCGAAATTTATACTTAGCGTTAGGCTGACTGGTTCATTAAATAGTTTTCAGGCAAGAAATTCACATTAGGCTCACCTGGCTGCAACTTATCGAAGGCCAACGTAATTACTTAACTACGTATTTATTTGCCTACGTGATGACCTATAGGCATGGCATCTACAAGTTTGGGGAAATAATGCATACTGATTTAAGAAAACGTTGTCAGCTATTTAAAAGAGAATGCGTTTCAGCAAGAGACCATGGATTTTATAACGGGTAATTCATTATTACTACAGATCTTAGACTTATAACAAGCAAGGCGATTCAGATTTGATTAATTTCTATAGGCATGCTTTCTATTGAGTTTGTCAGCTTTAGAACACATTTGGAGATATAATAAAAGTGCAGAAACCCTATAGGCATGACATCTAAATGCTGGATTTTGCATGGACATGACATCTGATCGCTTTATTTGGTTATTAAGTCATATACATATTTGCCTAGCGAGAAGTGGATATGCAGGAATTAGAAGGGACCTATAGCCATATTTTCTACACGCAGAATTCCTTAACATGGTATCTATATGGAACATACTGAAATTAAAATTCTATAAACAGGTTATCTATATGAGATTATGCTAAAATTAAAGAAATCCTATAGGCAAGTTTTCTACATGAGAACATGCTAAAATTAAAGAAATCCTATAGGCAGGTTTTCTACCCCTTTTGCATACATGTTACCCCTTTCCTTTTCACTAATCACCCCAAAGATTATTATAGAGTTTTATTACAGACTAAAAATGATTTGAAAAGAAATCAGAAATAACATTACCATCAGAACTCCTAAGCTGCGTCCAAGGAGCCTAATTCGAACTCCAAGCCTAATAATAAGGTATGAGTCAACTACCAGGATCATGTACCAAAGCCTTTCTCTTACCAAGGGTGTGTCAAAGTTCCAAGGGGTTACAGGAACTCCAAGCAATGCTCACACCCCAGGTATCATTGCAAAACATTGAATTAGGGTGCAGTGTGGAAGAGCTAGCACTCCAATGTCCAAGTTAAGAGGGAGCTCAAGGTCCAAAGCAAGGCTCATTAGATGGGGCAGAATTTAGAGTCTATGAACAAGTATAAGTGCAATAGACGGGTGTAAGGGATGCCAAGGCAGGTTTGTGGTCATGCCCAGTAACATATAATGCTGTCACACCCCTGACCAGCCCACTAGCCAAGCATTGGAGAGTCCAAGACCAATTAAAGGTCAAACCATAGCCTGGGCAGTAATTGGGATACTGTCAGGCCAAGGTTTCAACTTAGCGCATAAAGGGGGGAGTTAAGGGGTAAGGATTTTCATGAAAGCAGAAGCAAAGAGAATAAAGAAATACTTAGAATCAACAGAAGAATGAGACTATAAAATAAACACATAGGGATGAGACAAAAATTTAAATAAAAAGGGGCATACCAGTTTTCAGAAAGCTAAGCAAGTAGGGAGAAGCAGTAGACTTAGGGAAGCCAAGTTGCAATCAAGAAGCACTAGGGTGAGTTTAGAAAAGAGTTGTGGTGATTGCAAATCTTGTGTCTTAAAAAAAAGAATTGCCAAGTATTTATAATGTAGGAAATAAGCAGAAATAGGCAAGAAATCAATCACACAAAGTTCCCCTTTAATTAGGGATTCTAATTTCAAACGGGAAAAAGTAAATAAGGAAAGAATTTGATCAAGAATTTTCCAACACTACAGCATTTTAGGCCTACAATCACCCCTGAGAAGTGTGGCCTAAAATGGCAAGAAGTGTAGCATTTGGGCAAAGGCAACACTTTATGGCTTTAGGCAACGCTTTTTCGGGAGTGGCCTAAAATACCGTAACCATTGATTATTGGCCACGCTTTGTAGGCGTTGCCTTAGAAGCCACGCTTTAAAAGTGTGGCCAATAAGGTACAAAGGCCACACTTATATTTTCTGATATAGCCACGCTTTTTTGACATAAGGCTACACTTATAAAACGTGATTAATGTCACGTTATAGGCTACGCTTAGAAAGTGTGGCTTCTAGAGCAGCATTTATCATTAACAATGCCAGATTGACATTCCCTATGGCCACACTTTCTAAGTGTGTTCATTTTGTCTACACTATAAAATTATTTAATTAGCCATAATTTTGTGGTTAAAAAACTATATTTGTTTGCATCAAGTTCTCTCTCTCTCTCTCTCTCTCTCTCTCTCTCTCTCTCTCTCTCACACACACACACACACACAGATATATATATATATATATATATATATATATATATATATATATATATATATATATAAAGCATTAATATAAATGATAAGTAATAGAATAAAAATAATTCAAATGTATATACTTGAAATAAATTTCAACAAAAGAAACACACTGCATACTATCTATAGTATTAAAGCAATGTTGGTTCAAGAAGTTCACTAGCAAAGACCTCTACAAAACCAAATGTACTCATATTTAGTGTCAACAAAAATAAACATCTTGTTCCAAAGGTCTTCGCCATTCACTTTAATGATTCAAATTGATTTGTGGCCACTATTTCCAATTGCATCACCTGTATTTTCCTACATATTCAAAATGAAAAAATTAGGAAGAAATGCTTGTAATGAGAACAAGGATTAAAAGAAATCCTGAAAATACTTGAAATTAATTGGTAAAACCAATAATCTAACACCACATCAGTCTAAAAGATTAAAAGAAACTATGTATTCCTAACTCATCAGTCCCTTTGCTCATGGGAATATGATGAATTCCGCCAATGCTGGACATGGAAACTAGACGGATAGACTTGACAGCATTAACAAATTGCAATAACAGTAAAAAAGAAATATTTTGATTTTTGTATAATCATTGACAGATTACCATTGGCATCAATATAATATGAAGTAACTCGCAAAAGTACAAATGACTTCTCCTCACTTAAAAGAAAAAATAGACAGGGAAACAATTGAGCAATAGCACATATTCCTTTTGAACAAGGCACTGGTGAAACCAGCTCCCACTTGCCAAAACCATTATGCCTCAACCCCAAGCAATTTTTTGATGGCAATAAATTCTTGCTAAATCCATTTGGCTCTATTTAGATAAAGAAAATGGATCTGTTTGGATCAGGAGCCCAAAAGACCATTAGATGAAGGAAATGGATCTGTTTGGATCAGGAGACCATCAATCCATTTATCGACTCGAAAAACTTTCTACTACTTTCACTTAAAACCAACTCTTCATTCAGCTTTATGACATTAGTAATCTTTGTAACTCCAGTTGCTAGTTTTTCAACTTCATTGCTAACAATATCAGTATCTATAACAGCTGCTTTCTTCACATCGGCAAGCTCGTGGCTCAAGCCAGAAAAAATCTCAAAGGCAATTTTTCTAAACCCAACCATATCGCAAATGACAGATTGCTGATTCTTTTCAACATTTAGAGTTAAATCAGCAACAAAAAGATGAGAACCTCAATCTTTCACTAATTGACTCTAAAATTCAAATTATTTTAGAGTCATAGAGTGGGATGGGGCGATGGGGGCGAGGCTTAACTGATGCCCAGTTTAAGTACATAGATGGCCTATTGTTATGAGGCAGAGTCGACACACTGGGGAGTAACACCATGATGCATCACAATACTGCAACACATCAGGAACTACACCAGATAAAGAGTCCAATACAATGCAATGGGTATGCACACAACACTGGATACCAATACAGTATATGTGTGAAGAGCTGGACATCGATATGCACTGTAAATACCTATTGAGATACCAATAACCAACTTGAAAATATTTTTTCTATAGTCTACTTTCAAACATTATGACCCCTAGAATCTTAGTCATGGCAATGGATTCAGTTTCCTATCACACACTTATAGAAAGCATGATTTTGTAAGTTACTTAAGATTGAGGTAGTTTTTGGAATTGTAAAATATAAATACCTTATCAATATTCGGGGCATGAGTTGAGCAAGAAGAATGTTGTAGATTTTTGCCACTCATAGCTCGTGCACTACTTGCATCAACCGGTGAAGGAATATTATATCCAACACACCCTTGTATATCATGAAAATCTAGTCCAGGGTTGTTTTTCGCCATTTGACAAAAAAAACATCGCATTTCTTCCCTCATCATTTCCTTCATTTCTTCCTTCAGAGAAGTTATTTCGTTGGCATGCTTTTATTTAAGCTTGGTGATTTCTTCATCTTTTTTTAGAGAGCTTGTCATCACCGATCTACAATAGCATCTAACCCGACCAAGCTGCTCCTTTCCAAATACAGCCGTAAATCCATTATCTGCTGTTTCTCCAGAACATTGGTGATTCTGAAGTTCAGACTGTCAAAAAAATATTATTACACATCACTTACAAGTCAAGATAGATCGAACACTAAAATAAGTTTTAGCAAGTCAAGTCAGATTAAATAAAGTTCTCCCCGCAAGAAAAAACTCGCCTTGGCTAGACTATCTAAGTCAAAAAGAAAAAACTAAAAATTATAAAGAAACTAATATTAATGCGCTTCATAAAAAAAAACTAGCATTATAGTGCAATTCCAAAGGCTTCTGCGGATGAAATCATTGGAAGTAGAATTTGAATCAACGATTATATTTCGAGGCTAAGGACGAGCATACGTCATCGTAAAAACACCACACAAACACAAGCAGCACCATAGTAGCAGCTTTAAAATTGGTTGCATCATCCTCTGGTTTTTCGGCAAGATTTTGGCTTTGGCTACGACAGAAATATCACAACAGTTCAAATATGCAGAGCCCCTTTTAGTGAAATTGGAGCTAGCCTTGGATTAATATGAATGATCAGATAGCTAGCTATTTATATACACTAGTTACCTAATTAAACTTTCTCCGGTAAAACATCACCTAATTAAACTACCTTTAACATAAAATAGAAACCTAAAAAAGCAACAAACAAGAACAAGAGACTCTGGTACACCCTACATGTTAATAGCAATCCTGGAAATAATACTCCAATTCAAGAGAAAACTTTAGCTATCACTATACTGGTAAGTTCAATCCTCTATAGATTGAACTACTGTTAGATTGGGCAAGCTGAAAATTTCAGCAGTAACGGGGAAACTGTTGGATAAGTTACTGGAACAAAGAATGTTAAATCTAAGGACAATGGAATAGCAAGGAAATCAAAGGATACAGAATAAAATCTTTGGTTCATAACACTAGGATAACTTACTATTGCAACTTGAGTATCTATAAGAACTTCCTTCCCTTTCTTTGTACGAGTTGTAATAAATATTTCAGACTTTGATGGTTCCTCGTGGTTCTCTTTGGTCGCGCACTACAAATTACATCAAAGAAGATATAAAAAAAATAGCACTGTGTTCCGACAAAGTGCAAAAAGAAATGAAAATCATATTACAAAGTGTCGACTAAATATTACCAATGCCATACGCACTCTTGCAAAATTAATAGGTCCCATTCGATGCCTCCACTTTTGGTTTTTTCATGTTTTCAAAATTTAATTGGCACATAGCCTAACAATAAAAGAAGCATATTAATTAATAAATCAAAAAGGAAACAATATACCCGATGCTAACAATAGAATTTTAATGTGGCCATTTTTATGAAATGAAATAGCATAAAGGAAAAATCAGAGATAACAATTTGTAGTTGGTGGTTGCAATGGGATTGAACTGGAACAGAAAATATTTTAGGCATAGTAGGTTTTTCTTTTCTTAACAGATAAAAAAAATTGTAGCAACAAAAGGCACCACTCCAATTTCTATTGTAGCTTACTCATCCAATATCTTTAATGCCTCCAAATAATAGAATCAAGAAGAACATCTTCAGAGATATTTTAATTCATAAGACAACTTCACAATACAATCACAACCAAACATTGCAATCTTACTTCATAGAAATGCACAGTTTAATCTTACTTGGACATCTTCGTCATCCCAATACTTAATCAATTGACGGAATTGAACTTCGAGTATCTCATTGGGACGATTTTGTAGAATTTCGTCAATAGTAGCATTTTTATCAAAATATTTGTTCTTAATATTTCTCTTGTGTCACTTCCAAGAATCACGAAGACTAGTCATTACCCACTTCTCTCCTTCAGCTAGAATTAAAAACTTGGACTGCAAAATAACACACAAACATAATATCCTTTGACACATCATTAGTAGGAAAAATACAAAAAAAATATATAATTGAAACATTAATTATACTTACATTGACATATTCCCACATTCATTGTTGAATATCCTTTGAAACGGCATGCCACTAGTATGCATCAAGGGGATAAATCTTGGATTCCTTGCAATCGTTCCAAAAAAGTTGGTCAAATCAGACACTCTCTTGTCAGTTGGTCCAACTACTTGTCCTTTATCAAATGTCACATCCTCTCTTTCTTCAAAACTTCTTGCATGAATATTCTTTCATGTTATTTTCCCTCGAACTATTTTCTTCTCTGATGTCCCTAGATTGATATAACAAGCAAGACATAAGAAGAAAAAAATCAAAATATGTAGAATAATTATAAGGTCAAAGACATACCACCTGCAGCACCATCGATGTTCATCTCTTCATCTCCAATAAATTCATCGTCACCAACTTCATCTTGTGCAGCAAAATTATCTAATTCTATTTCACGCTCATCAATAATAGGAGAGGACATAAATCTGACTTCATTTTTTGGGTGATTATCAGGATGTTTTTCACCACCGACTTGTATCCCATATTTTTTTAGAAATTGATTAACACTCGTCGATGGTAGGACTGAGTTTGTCTTTACCACTTTGCAATTTTGTAGCTCCTGAATATCACGTTGTTTCTCTCCTTCACCTTGTGATATTTTAAGCATATGTAAAGTGTTAGGATCTACCTTTGCAGATGATTGGATCATGGATATGGGCACAGGTAATTTACTCGTTCCTTGCTTTTGAATGGGCTCCTCCAATTTAATTGACCTTTGTTTAATTTGTCCTTTACTTGCAATACTATTCCTTCCTAACTTTTGAACTGATACATCGGATTTAGTCAACTTCTATCTACTTTGTCCTTCTAATGTTGCAGGCATACAATTCTTCCTTTTCACTCCAAGTAATGCATGCTCTTTAGAAGCGTTATCGTTGCGATCACTTGCAAGCTTTTCTCTCTTAATCTGAAATTTTTTTGCTAGTTCAGCACTTGATCGATATTGGAAATCGAAACTTATAGTCTTCATTAGACTTTCAGCTTAGTTTGGATTTGGGAACTTTTCACTTAAGAGTTGCCGCTTGATTCATCCTACATACAAAAAAATTAAATTACTTTAGCCTAAAAAAAGCTATAATTGATCAGATTGTGCAATAATGCAGGCAATCAAACAATTCTTAAGTGCAATCCACAAGAAGGTGCTTTCATCTAGAATAGACAACCTGGAAGAGAAATGCTAATGTGATAACTACATGTTGTCTTAAAGCCTTATTAAACACACATGTCCTACTGGAAGCAGTTTTCACTCTTGAGGCGAATTAACAACCTAAGACGACACTCTCACAAATGTAAGAACTACTGTCACAGGCACCAAGTAATCTTAAGATATAAAGAAGCACCCAAGTTTGTTCCCAATGGTGAGAGGCCGAGATTTGAATCCCAACAGATGCAAAAGAGAGAGGGAATATGCAACAGCAACAGGTCCTTCAGCAAACACTGGTCCAACTTGTGCAAAAAAATACAGGCCAAATACTAGCTTTTGCAGCAGTAACACAATGCTCAAATCAGTTCAAAATTCTACAGATGACAGAGGAGAAATAATGCAGAAATTTGATGAAGCAGTGCAGAAATTTTCACTTTTCAGTTCATGTAATCAGAGAAGCAATTCACTATCGAGCAGGCCTCTTCAATTCAATTGTATTCTTCAGCTATTTTGAATCAAGGCACTAAACTACAACAGCTGTCAACCAGAATAACCACAAAAGTGCAGAAAGTTTTACTCTGTAGGAGCAATGCAGAAATTTGATGAAGTAGTGCAGAAATTTTTAGTTTTTAGTTCATGTAATCAGAGAAGAAATTCACTATCGAGCAGGCCTCTTCAATTCAATCGTAAGCTTCAGCTATTTTGAATCAAGACACTAAACTACAGCAGTATCAACCAGAATAACCACAAAAGTGCATAAAGTTTTACTCTGAAGGAGCAATGCTAAAATTTGCTGAAGCAGTGCAGAAATTTTCAGCCCAAGTTATGCAGATTTTGCTGTCAAATATATGCAGAAGTCTGATCAAACACTGCTGAAACAAGGCAGATTTACTGCTCAAAAGTGTTTGATTTCCAGCAGCCTAAACCATTTGTTTGTTGCTGCAATTTCTGGTCTACAAGAAATAGCTAAAGAGCTGGTGTGATCTGAGCATACAATGCAGAAAGCTGTTGCTAAATGCTGTCCCAAACAGTGGTTCTTGAATGCAGAATTACAACTCAAGAAGCGCGCTACATAAGACAAAATTTTGAAAATGAAGAATATATCTTATAACTACCAAAATCACATCGAAGAAGGACAAAATATGCTCATATACAGAAAGAAGCAGATACTACATATGCATGCTTTCGTGTAGTTGTGAACACCTGATTTTTGCCGTATACGAGAATTACTCTGAAAAATTCAAAATAAAATAGTTTTGTGTTGTGTGTGATTTTTGTGTTATTTTTCTTTTTTTGTATGCATTCGTTTGTACGTGTTTATTTTAAAATTGATAAAAATACCAAAATATGGCATTCGCATTTAGGATTTGATTTTTAGTTAATCAAGAAAATTATCGTTGTGTTCAAAACGAAAAATCACAAAAAGATAATGTACTTTGCATTTTCGGCATTTAATGTCCAAGTTGTGTGAGTTTATTTTAATTGGTGTTGAATTTTGTGTGATAATTATTATTAGGAGTTAATTAGCATTTTAGTTAATTTT
>MU704703.1:39966-99756 GCA_026770625.1 Nicotiana glauca
TTCCAGAATACTTTACTTGAAGAACTTCCAGCGAACCCGAATTCGCTGCCATTACTTTCCAGATGCCGATGCATAGGATCCCATAATTAACATAAAAATACCATAATCCTTGACATTCCCCGATGAATAAACAGTCTCTGACCCCATACACAACCTTGAGATACCTGATTGATACATGTACAATCTTGAACACATTAAAACCATTCACGAGAGTCATTCCCTCTCATTCAAACTGCAATTTACCTGACTTAACGAACAGAACCACTCGTGCCCTATTAGCACTCTGACACCGTAAGATATGATCTCATTCCAATACAAACGAACATCTTCCTTGTCTATACACTGAGTATTCTTTATCAACAACAGCTCAAGACATCCTATTATGTCCTTAGATCTACGATGCACCATATAACCTTTATCAAAAATTTTCTTCACTCATGCCATCCTCGGCTCATTTTCCGCAACCAAGACTGATCCGCCAGCATACCTCGAAACGAAAACAACATAGCACATAACCGTGCGATGAGCAAATCAACAACAACCTCCCCAACTTGGCTCAAAGCCATCTATCAGGACATATTTAATAACCCACAATACTTTTACTCTAACGATGCCACAATATTATAGTGAGATTAACTCCAATCATTTACTAGATTATGAAAACATAGATCGTCGGATACTAGAATCCTCTTCAAACCTCGCATTCATCCCCACATCCACTGAGTCCACTCTCTGAAGCGCCCCAAATTTTTAAATTACAACACGTACCTTTCAATTACACATGATATCTTCTAATAATATACATAAGAATCATACCCCTTAAGAACACTCCACAGGAGATAACCCACCTGCTTCGCCTCAATTTAGTATTTCAGCACACCTTCTACCATCATACACATAACACAGTCATTTGGTCTTCCTGAGCCTAAACTCATACTGCCACACGCAATGTACTTCACTTCCCAACTAGGAGACACGAAAATATTCTTCACGTGCCCATAACTCGGGGCTACACAACAGATCATAATAGGAAACTAACCACTTAGCAGTTCATCTATTATCCCGCAGACTTCTTCATCACTACCACGTCATATAATAACATCTCACAATACTAACATACTCATCACACGAATACCAAACCGCCATTCCGGCTAATAGCGACAATACCGAACATATAAGTTCAGGACACTTGCTCACACACTCAGCACCTAGGTGATCAAGACTTAGGCAAAGATCCAGCCTCAAGTCCTCTAGACTGGCCCTACATCGAACTCACGGGATCACATCTCGTCCCCCACGATCGGGGAAGCACAAGCCATCAAGGCACTTACAATACTGAGCGCTCATGTGCGCATACAGACGTGTGGAAGGAAATTTCAAGAGTTACATCTCGAGCTGAATCAAGTACGCATGATAAGAATTCCAAGAAAGTGATGTTTTCCTAAAGGTTCTGCAGCCTCTCGAGGATAAATACAGACGTCTCCGTACCGATCTGTGAGACTCTACTAAACCTAATCATGACTTGTGAGACCTAGTAACCTAGGTTCTGATACCAACTTGTCACGACCCAATTCCCAAACCCGGTCGTGATGGCGCATCTCGTGAAGACAAGGCCTGCCAGACCATTTCAGAACACCACTTAAAGCAGTTTAAATATGAATTAATGATACTAATCAATATAAATACAACCTAATACAGCCCAACTGGGGTGTCACAAGTCACGAGCATCTAGGAGTATTTTTATTACAACTTCAAAGTCTATAATACTTAGAGTAAAATCTGGAAATCAAGAAGAAGAAGAAACTCGGTGCTGCGAACGCTGGCGGTCACCTTGCTTAGCTACGATAGCAATACCTTCAATCCGCTACTAACCCGCTACCGGGTGAACAGTACCTGCAACTGCACGCGAGGTGCAGGGAGTAAAGTGAGTACTTCCAACTCAGTGGTAATAAGAGTGAATAATATCTGAGCGATAAGAAAACACGTATGAGCACTCCAAAATGCTATAACAGACAATACAACCCTTATAGAAAAGTAGTAAAACCGTAACACCGAGAAAATCCTTTAGAAAATCTCAAGCTCAGTTAAAAATCTCTTTTGAAAATATGTCTTTTCAACAGTTGCAACAATAACTTCAACAAGTAGGAAATAATCAGAAATCTGCCCCTCGGGCTCAGTATCAACCTCTCAGTACAGTATCAGCCCCGCNAGCATGTATGCCAATGATATGTGAGTGCTAAAGATTATGCCACATAGTACAAACAGGAATGAATGCATGAATGCAATGCAATGAACATGACCGCTGCGGTGTGCAACCCGATCCATTTGGGTACCCTACGCTCACTGGGGGTGTGTACAGACTCCGGAGGGGCTCCTACAGCCCAAGCGCAATAACAAGCCATCTCGTGGCATCACATCTAGGCTCTCAGCATCATATCA
The DNA here is from genome assembly GCA_026770625.1 of Nicotiana glauca. NCBI lineage: Eukaryota > Viridiplantae > Streptophyta > Magnoliopsida > Solanales > Solanaceae > Nicotiana > Nicotiana glauca. Next base: position 42,406 of record MU704703.1, read on the forward strand.
ATATCAGTATAATCATCTAGGCACTCAGCCTCAATATCAATGTAACAACGCTGCGGCGCGCAGCCCGATCCACCCATAATTAATATAATACCGCTGTGGCGCGCAGCCCGATCCATGCTTAATCTAGGAAATCATCCTAAGCCCCCTTGGGCATTTACAAAATAGTAGTCCTCGGCCGGAAATATCATTAAAGTTTTCAAAACTTAGAAGTATGGCAGAGTTTGCAAAATAGTATTTAAAATCTTAAACTGAAACCAAATGATATGCAAGATATATTAAAACAGTAATATTAATGCCCAAATATGGCAGTCAACAACCGGGACGGACCAAGTCACAATCCCCAACGATGCTCTACCCCACGCTCATATCTGGCGTGCAAGTAACCTCAATACAGCACTATGATGTGCAAATACGAGGTTTCAAACCCTCAGGAAATTATTCACAAGTATTACTCACCTCGAACCGATGGAATTCCTCGCTCGCGATGCCTTTGCCCCTCAAATTGGCCTCCACGCGCGTCGAATCTAACCAAAACTAGAGCAAATACATTACAATATGCAAATGGGACATTACCCAATTGAAAACAATCGAAAAAATATCCAAATTCACGAAATTTGCAAAACCCGAGCCCCGATCCCACATCTCAAAAAATTATAAAATTCACATTTTCGGAATCCTCATCTCGCCACGAGTCCATACATATAAAATTTATCAAAATCGGAGTTCAAATGCCCCTTCAAATTCCAATTCTTACATTCCAAAACCAATCCCTAGTTTATTCAATTTTCACCCAATTTTCAGAGATTTCAAAGATAAATCTACAATAAAATCACGTATTTGACTCATAAAACTTACCTCCAATCGAATCCTAGTCGAAACCCTCTTAATCCCTCGTCAAAAGCTCCCAAATATGCTCAACAACGGTGAAAAATGACTTTAGCTCGCAGAGGAAATGTTTATAAACCCTTTTGTCCGCCTAGCAAATCCCTTTATCGCGTTCGCGGCCATAGCCACGCGAACGCGAAGACCAATATTTTAAAAATTCAAAAATACCTTACGCGAACGCGACCCCATCTACGCGAACGCGTTATTCAATAGTCCTTCCACTACGCGAACGCGTCCCAAGTATCACGAACGCGATGCTTTACCTGGTCTGGGCTCCCAAGTCCTCTTACGCGAACGCGGTACCTTCATCGCGAATGCGATGGCCCATTTCCCTGGCCTACGCGAACGCGTCTCTCCTCACGCGACCGTGATCCTTAAGGCTCAACACCTACGCGAACGTGGCCTCTCCTTCGCAAATGCGAAGGCTAATTTCCAGGCCTTCTCAAAATGCTCTACGCGTTCGCATCCCTCATCACGCGAACGCGATGCACAATGGCCTATAACCCTAACAGTAGAAAATCTGATCTCTTCACAAACCAAAAGGGTTCATTTGAACACCTGAAATCACCTCGAGGCCCCCAGGACCTCAACCAAAAACACCAACACATCCAACAACCTTATTCAAACTTGTTCCAATCATCAAAACACTATCGTTAACATCAAAATCATCAAATTTCTCCAAATCAAAGCCTAAGTTCTTCAAGAACTTCCGGAATGCACTTTCGATAAAAAACCCAACCAAACGACGTCCGAATGACCTGAAAATTTGCAAACATGTCCAAAATCGCCTAACAAAGCTACTGCAACTCTCGGTATTCCATTCGGACCCTCAGATCAAAATCTCACCTATCAACCGGAATTCGCCAAAATTCAAACTTCGCCAATTCAAGCCTAATTCTACACCGAGCCTCCAAAATCAATTCCGATCACACTCCTAAGTTACAAATCATCCCCCGAAGCTTAACAAACCACCAGAATTCATATCTGAGCCCTCTAACCACATAGTCAACTTCCGGTTGACTTTTCTAAAACAAGCTTTCTTCTGAGAGGCTGTGTGCCTCATTTTCAACCAAAACCAATTTAATTACACACGATCGAATCTAATACTGATATTGAAACATGAATCAACACAATAAGGGGAAAATGGGGCAGTAACTCACGTGACGATGGGTCGGGTCGTCACACCCTTTTAGGTGAGTATAATTTTATGAGTATTAGCTTTAGTTCACGTTGCAATAACCTCACACAGATAGGTGTTTTATATTTAGTTAATACATGAAAGTAAAATTGTCCTTTAAAGCTAATGTGGTAATTTTGGCAAAAACTCGAGAATAAAGGTTCAAGTTGATAAATTCGTTCATTGTAAATTATTGAACACATTTGTACAAATGTAGAGTAACTTCAATAAGCATTTAGTATAGTTAAAATTGCGGATTCATTTGGTTTAATGAATTAGCCTATTTACAAGGTTTTCAGGCCTTAGCAATCCATTGAATGGCCCAGGTCTAGTCAGATTCATGTGTTCGTATGGACCCGGGCCAAGGCCTATGACTAACTCTCCTTTTGTACAAGTTCAAGTGCATTTTTCCTTTTGCGTTTGTTTTAATCTAATAACTAATAGGTTAGGGTCTTTTCAAGCATGTTAATTAATTAGGACCTTTTATTTATTTTTAGAGAAAAAATAAATAGCAAATCATAGTCGCTTTTAGGTTTGCCTTTTAAATATATAAAATGAGACGAGTCTCGCCAAAATAAAATGCATATATTTTGGGTCCCTCAATAAGTGGTTATAATAATTGCTTAGACTTCGGGATGGGCCGTCTAGCGGATTTTACGGCCTTCCCAAAAGATAATAACGCGTTAGTCTCTTTAGGCGCGTGTTTAATTCACCTTTTTAAACTCGGGTGCACATTTATGTGACCCAAATCCAAATCTCAACGGGGTCGAAATATGTCAATAACCATGGGTGCATTGATGTGACGTGGTTCGAGATGTGTTTTCACAACGTTGAAATTCTCATTATAAAATAATAATAATTAATGCGGTAAAAAGTTAAAATTTGCACATAAGTTCATCATGTTTTAAAATCAGATAAACAAGCCGAATATGACAGTTGAGCGACCGTGCTAGAACCACGGAACTCGGGAATGCCTAACACCTTCTCCCGGGTTAACAGAATTCCTTATCCGATTTTCTAGTTCGCGGACTGTAATACAGAGTCAATCTTTTCCTATATTCGGGATTCAACCGGTGACTTGGGACACCATTAATCTCCCAAGTGGCGACTCTGAAATAATAAATCCCGTTTCGATTTTTCTTTAATTGAAAAAACTCACTCTATTATACCTTTCACGGGGTGTGGTAGGTAAAAAGGAGGTGTGACAGCTGTGGCGACTCTGGTGGGGATAAAACAACCCACAAACTCACTCTATTATACCCAGAAGGCTGACTTTGCATAAATGGCTACCTTTGGTCTTCCCAGCCTCAAAATTCATGTGAAGGGGCCACGTTTGCAAAAATAGCCATTTGGTTAGAATTGGCATATAGGGGAAGGAATCTGTTAGTCTGTTTTTGAATTTGTATTTCTTTTTAGAGTATATGGGCTGTTCAAGTCTGTATCTCGTATTTCACCAGAGTTTGTTGTGTTTTACTGCAAAAAATTGAAAGTTCCAAAATATGTTTTATTATTCTTTTGCCTTGCATCAGCTAGAACTATACACGGTCTGATTCATGCGGGGACATGATACGTAGGCAATCTACATATGATTCGACCAACACCATTAAAAAAAGGGTTAATAATAATAATAAAGACTGACTGAGTCCATTCTGACAAGTCTTGTTTTGAATTATGAAGAAAGTTAAGGTGGTCGGTTTGTGGTAAACGGACAACACAAGACCCGAGGAAAAATGATAACTGACATCAAAGCAGTTACAAGTGCTCAAGAGACTCAGGGTCAGAGGGTTCAACTAGAGTCTATCGTGGTTGAGAAAAATAGAATATCGAAACAGAAAATGACTGAAATGTGCCAAGCATGGGCCAATGGTCGAGGAGAGCCCCGTCATGAGTCACAATTTGCTACACAACAAGAGCACCACTCATATTTGTTTGATCTTCCGGCAAACATTAAGAAGTCGGCCCAAGAGATGGTACAGAAGGAAATGACCCAAAGAGTGAAAAGCCTAGAATGTTAGGCTTATCAATTGAAAGTCATTCAGGAAGGAATCTTGGTAGCTTATTTTGTTGTCATTTCTGTTGTCCAAGTAATTTTAGGGTTGTAATCTAGATGTAGTCTGTAAATCAAACCCTTCTATCTTTTGATTTTGTCTAGTTCCTTTGGTCGTAGTACCTCATTTGGTGTTATCTAGGTTTGTTCTAGGGTTGTAACTATTTGTTTTGTTGTTTAAACACTTTCACCGTTTGTCTATAGAAGATTCTGGTCTTTTGTTACCTACAGTCATCTTCTTTGTTTTGTTCTTTTATCCTTTTGTTTTGACTTTTGGTCAGCGCCGATTCTGGTTACATGACATGCATAATTCTCAGTCTGATATCTGAAAGTTGGTTTAGTTAAGAAGCAACAAAATCATTTTTGAAAATAAACAGATGTGGACAGTTTGAGATTATTTGGAGCCCGAGCCATGTGAAACCGGGGCAAGTAAAACACAAAGAAACCATAAAAGCAAGTTGGCCATATTGACAAGGGGGCCGTTCGTGGAAATGGAAGCGAGAGTATTGCCCAAGAGTGTTTTAAAAATGACATAAGAAAAGGCGAATGTGTGTATATGGTTATCAAGTCTGGCACAATCAAAAGATGTTGCGAATGTTTAATTGTTTGTAAGCACTTGGCATGTTTTGAGGATTGGAATGACGTAGGCATTTTATTCTACTATCTAAATAAGTTATGCTTCGTTAACCCTTTGAGCCTTATTTATTTTCTTTCATACCCCTCCTTCGGAATCAGTAGCAAATATTAAAAACACAAACGTGGGAGATAAAGGAAAAAAAAAGAAAAAGAAAAAGAAAACAACAAAGAAACAAAAACAGATAAAGAAAAGAAAAAGAAAAGAAAAAGAAAAAGAAAAAGAAAAAATAATAAATAAATGAAAAGGAAAACAACAAGGAATTGAGTGAACTACATTTGATCTGATTCCTCAAAGAGGATACGTAGGCGCTTCACAGCTCGGTCATAGTGTAACAAAAAAAAATCAAAGGATCCCCAAGCAAAAAACTTGTGGTTGTCGTAAAGAAATCTGATGCCGAAAGTTGTAATTTTTGAACCCATGTTGAATTTTTTTGAGTCTTAATACCCTTTCTTTCTAACCCCATCCAAAAACCCACATTACGGTCCAAAGAAAGACCTTTCGATCAGTCTTCGGGAGATGCCAAGTTAAGCGAGCAGAAACGAATCATATCAGGAACAACACTCCAATCCGAACAAGGGCAATGAAAGAGTCTTATTAATGAAGCCCTCACGGCTATCGCAAGGTGAGGAAAGCTGAGAGAAATAAAAAATGAGAGAGTCTTATTGGTGAAAACCTTCACGGGCATCATAATGCGACGGTGAGTTGAGAGAGAGACCAAAATGAGAGAGGATTGATAGTGAAAACCCTTCAGGCACTACAAGTCGAATAAGGATTGTGAATCAGATAGGATAAGCAGAGCATCGAAGCACGGTTTCATGGAAAAAAGGCGCGACAAGAGCTGAACATCAGATTTTCGTAACAGAATAGGCCGCAGGTGCATGTCATGGTCGTTAGAGTTGGTATCCACATCCGATAGGTTTATACTTTGTAGCTTTCTTGTTAGGAATCATCTCTTTCCATTGTATTTTACTCTGTAGCTTTGGTCTTGTTTACTTCCTACTCCTGAGTCTCTTCGGGCAGAACAACTGAGAAATGACTTCAAAATTTGCCACCAGCTTTCCAATTGCACAAAACAGGATCTGGCTGGCGCATCAAAGTGGGATAAGTCAGGAAAGAACAACGTGCGCACTGAGTGGGTGGCAATTGACGCGCTTTGGGATTTATGTAAGACACAAAGGTTGGGAAGATGCCGGTTCATGACCAATGCAACAAATAGAGTATACTGGGTCCAAACAAAGAAACGACATTTAAGGGATGTGGATGATAGAGAAAGTCGTTAGTCAATAAACAGGCAAGATCTTCAAATGGAAATCAGTTATCATGAGAGATATATGGGGTCAGATAAGTAGGTCAGCCAAGGATCAGTCGGAAGGTCGGAAATTATCAACCAAGTTCAAGGCAGTCGGATGAAGTAGAGCATGGAAAGGAGAAAACCATCCCCAGCAAGAGTGTCAAACCAACCACCATATTTAAATTGATAAGTTTTCTTTGTCTGAAACAGGGATGAAAGCTATGTTCATATCAAAGCATTGGAAGCTGGAAAGTTTCAGGTGTAATGCCTCAATTCTGCTTATGCATATGCTATTGAGAAGATCAAAAATCACCACTGTGAGGAGTATTTCCTAGTCTGGGTTTTCAAGTTATTTTATTGTAGGAGACGCACTTCCTAAACTGAGATTTTACCCTTAGGAGACGCACTTCCTAGTTTTGGATCATATGAGTTTGAGTCACTGATGATTTTACCCCTAGGAGACGCACTTCCTAGTCTAATTCTTTCAAGTTATATTTTGCTCTAGGAGACACATTTCCTAAGTTTATTTTCACCCTTAGGAGACACACCTCCTAAATTAATAGTTCATGCATAGGAGACTCACTTCCTAAATTAAGATTTCATTCATAGGAGACGCACTTCCTAGTTTAAATCATTGAGGTTTCACCCCTAGGAAACGCATTTCCTAAGTTTATTTTCACCCATAGGAGACGCACTTCCTAAATTAATAGTTCATGAATAGGAGACACACTTCCTAAATTAAGATTTCATTCATAGAAGACGCACTTCCTAGTTTAAATCATTGAGGTTTCACCCCTAGGAAACGCATTTCCTAAGTTTATTTCCACCAATAGGAGACACACTTCCTAAATTAATAGTTCATGCATAGGAGACACACTTCCTAAATTAATAGTTCATGCATAGGAGACACACTTCCTAAATGAAGACTTCATTCATAGGAGAGGCACTTCCTAGTTTAAATCATTGAGGTTTCACCCCTAGGAGACGCATTTCCTAAGTTTATTTTCATGCATAGGAGACACACTTCCTAAATTAAGATTTCATTCATAGGAGATGCACTTCCTAGTTTAAATCATTGATGTTTCACCCCTAGGAAACGCATTTCCTTAGTTTATTTTCACCCATAGAAGATGCACTTCCTAAATTAATATTTCATGTATAGGAGACGCACTTCCTAAATTAAGATATCATTCATAGGAGACGCACTTCCTAATTTAAATCATTGAGGTTTCACCCCTAGGAAATGCATTTCTTAAGTTTATCTTCACCCATAGGAGACACACTTCCTAAATTAATAGTTCATGCATAGGAGACACACTTCCTACATTAAGATTTCATTCATAGGAGACGCACTTCCTAGTTTAAATCATTGAGGTTTCACCCTTAGGAGACGCATTTCCTAAGTTTATTTTCACCCATAGGAGACGCACTTCCTAAATTAAGATTTCATTCATAGGAGACGCACTTCCTAGTTTAAATCATTGAGGTTTCACCTTTAGGAGACGCATTTCCTAAGTTTATTTTCACCCATAGGAGACGCACTTCCTAAATTAAGATTTCATTCATAGGAGACGCACTTCCTAGTTTAAATCATTGAGATTTCAACCCTAGGAGATGCATTTCCTAAGTTAATTTTCGCCCCTAGGAGACGCTCTTCCTAAATTAATAGTTCATTCATAGGAGACACATTTCCTAGTTTGAGTCAGTGAGATTTTACACATAGGAGACGCACTTCCTAAATTGATAGTTCACTCATAGAAGATGCACTTCCTAGTTTGAATCATGAAAGTTCCACCCATAGGAGACGCACTTCCTGGTCTGGGTTTTTTTAGGTTATATTTTATTTTGGAGATGCACATCCTAAATTTAAATTCACCCCTAGGAGATGCACTTCCTAATTTAGGTCATTCAAGCTCAACCATACGAGACGCACTTCCTAGTCTGGTTCATCAAAGTTTCACCTGTAGGAGACGCACTTCCTAAATTGATAGTTCACTCGTAGGAGACGCACTTCCGAGTTTGAGTCATTTAAGTTTGGCCCTAGGAGACGCCCTGCCTAGTCTGGTTCATTGAAGTTTTTCCCATAGGAGACGCACTTCCTAATTTGAGAAGTTCATTAGTAGGAGAGGCTCTTCCTAGTTTGAATCATGGAAGTTCCACCCCTAGGAGACGCATTTCCTAGTCTGGCTTTTCAGGTTATATTTTACTGTAGGAGACGCACTTTCTAGTTTGAGTCATTCAAGTTCGTCCCTAGGATACGCACTTCCTAGTCCGGTTCATTGAAGTTTTACCTATAGGAGACGCACTTCCTTATCAATATCTTTCAAGTTATATTCTTTTAGGAGACGCACTTCCTAAATTGAGAGTTTATTCATAGGAGACGCACTTCCTAGTTTTAGTCACTGAAGTTTTCACTCCTAGGAGACGCACTTCCAAGTCTTGGTCATTTAAATTCACCCCTAGGAGATGCACTTCCTAGATTGGTTCATTCAAGTTTTATTTTAGCATACGTATTTGCTAGTCAATTTTTTTTTTTACTCATAGGAGACGCACATCCTAATCTAGTCTTTAGTTTACTCTCATTATTGCATCAGTAGAATAAGTGGTTTACAATTTTGCTAACAACTCACAAATCTTCCCGGTGCAAACTGGGATAGAAAATTTTTTTTTTTTGTTTGTTTTGATTGCATGTACGCACCTAGAAAACAAGGGAACATAGAAAGTTCAGCAATCGGGCATCCACCTAAGTAAAAGAGAAGAGATACATTCAAGATCAAGTAGTCGGGAGCCCGCCCGTATAACAGAGGAATACATTTCAGTCTTTACACTTCAGTCTTTACATTTCAAGTCTTGAAGTCAGTAACCCAATGGAAGGCAGGAGGTTACAACAGAAAATCCCCAGCATAAATCCCAATTCAGAAATAAGAAGGAAGGCAGAAATGGTCAGTTCAAGCTTCGAAGGAACATTAACTCAAAGCTCACAAGAAGGAAATAAGCAGTTCAAGTTTGGCAATCAAAAGAAGCCGACGAGTCAAGTCAAAAGGAAGAGACATCCGACGAAGCACAAGCCAACAAGAAAGCAGGGCGACAAGAGCAAAGTTGAAGATCTAGATAAGATTAAGCAATTCATAGACTAGTTTAATCTAACTTCCTGTTTTCTTTTTAGCCTGGTGTAATAAGGAGGTCAGCAAGTAGTAGCCGCAGCAGCAACAACAGTAATAGTAAAATCACAATTCCACTGTAGTCCCAGCTACCAAAACTTCCCGAACTACATTGACCTGATTCCATTTTAGCCAGGGATATGTAGGAAACCTTCGGAGCAGAGGTTCGATCAACTCTCTTTTCAAAAAATGCTTCACACAGAGTACTCAAAACAGGCAAAAATCGCTCGTATTCGTTCACTTTGTCTTTGCATGAAAACTCTTCGTGTTTACGGGCAAAGAGGAGCAGCTGTGAGCACGAGATTTTTGCCCTATACGAGAATTACTCCCAAAAATTAAAAATAAAATAGTTTTGTGTTGTGTGTGATTTTTGTGGATTTTTATGTTATTTTTCTTTTATTGTTTGCATTCGTCTGTGCGTGTTTATTTGTTAAAATTGATAAAAAATACCAAAATATGGCATTCGCGATTAGGATTTGATTTTTACTTAATCAAGAAAATTGTTGTTGTGTTCACAACGAAAAATCACAAAAAGATAATGTACTTTGCATTTTCGGCATTTAATGTCCAAGTTGTGTGAGTTTATTTTAATTATTATTTAATTTTGTGTGATAATTATTATTAGGAGTTAATTAGCAATTTAGTTCATTTTTATTTTTATAATTTAATTTAAAGTTTTGGTTTTATTAATTAGAAATTAAGGAAATGAAAATAAAGAGAAAATCGGAACTGGGCAAGTTAAAAAAATGAAAAACCAGGCCCAAAGCACGCCTAGACCCGGTCTAATCCAGCTAGTCTTAGAGACAGGTGGAACGATGCCGTTTAGGCATCTCAAATCTTAGTTGTCCATCCAAATCAATCCAACGGTCCAAATCCCATCTCCCTAACCCGCCTAAATGACCCGACACATTCCCACACCCGGTCAAGCCCCATCATCCCCCAAACGACACCGTTCCCTTTAAGCTAACTGATCCAGGCCGTTGATCTCAGTTGATTAAATGGCCAGGATGAATTCATCCCCCTAGTATATAACTACCAAACACACCCAGCCCCCCTCAAGACCACCACCCTTCTCCGTCTCTAACCTCGTAAAGACGACCCCAAGTAATGCCGACTTTAACCACCGAGCTCCGCCCATCGGAAATTGCCTCATGGCGGTTCCGGTGGTCCAACCCCTCCCAAATTTACACCGCTTATTCACCTCAACCTCCCCATTTCAAATCTCCACTCCATCATCTTTGAATTCCAACCAGGCTCTTCGAATATTCAATCGAAGAATCAGGCCCCAACCCTAGTTTGTCCGATGGCCACCAAATTAACACCATGCCACCCCTGGACCTCCCCCATCACTCAAAGGTCGTTGGTTTCCTTCGAATCACCCCGGGATTCTTCGAATGACAATTTAACGGCATGAACCCTAGCGCCGCCCTAAAAATCCTGGGTGGCGGCACCAACCCTAAACTGTGCCAAAGCAACACCAATTGACCATCATGACTCCCTCTTCCTTAATCCCTGGCCCGCTTCCCTTGAATGTGGTTGGTGAGTCTCGAACAAAGGTTTTCGAGTAATGGTCTGAAGTTGGCTCAGACACTGAGGTCAAAATAGACCTTAGTCAAGTGCTCTCGTTCGAGAACACTTGACTAGGTCCATCTTGGCCCCAAGTCCAAAAGGTATTGGAAGTTCGAACCCAGGCCCCGTTTAATTGGTAGGTTTTTGCTTTTTTTTGTTGCTTTTTCTATTTAGTTTTGTTCAGTAAATTCATCCTCTACTGCTTTCTTATTTTTTTTAAGTTGGAATGCTTTTGTGCCTACTCTGTACTGTGTTTCTTCTTTGTTTTCTGAATGATTCGAATTAGTTTGTGTTAGTAAGTTTTTAGCTATTCCTATAATTGCTCTCTATTACTGTTAGTTCAAAGTGTGTTATCTGTGATTGTCTATCATTTTGATTATGAATTCAGTCTATTTTTCGTTCAGTATATTTACAGTGTTGCATCGATCTTTTTTTTAGGTTTGATTTAGAAATGTAATTTGTTTCAAATGTGGTTAGTCTATCCCCATGTATCTGTATCAGTCAAAATTGCTCTTGGTAGTTCAATACGGATTTGTCCTATTTCATTGGTCTTATTTTGATGCCGTTTGATCTATTTGAGTTCTATTCTTGAACTGTTGTTTGTTTTAATGAATCGAATTGATTATAGCTGTTGGGGCGTCTGGTATTGATTGAAGGGTAATTGGATTGGGGTAGGATTGTTATTTCAGTAGTTTCAGGGGTATTTTGGGCAATTATATTACATAAATAATTGATTAAGGGCTGCTGAATACATAAAGTCTATTCATGGACTGAATTGAGACATTCCTAAGTAGATTGAAAAAGTTAAAAAGACAACTAGTAGTGGAGACAATATTTGCTTTTTTTAAGGGATAAATATAGGATCGTTAATTGTCCACTATGGCTTAAAATTAGGAGAGGAAAGAGTTTGGAAAGGATAAAAAGGGCAGGAAAATCAGACCGAAAAAGGGGGACTTCTTCAGATTCTTAGGACTAGAAAAAAAAAGAACACTCTGGAAAAAAAAATCTTAGAGCTTAGGAGATACACATTCAAAAAGAAAACATAGAGAGGTCACATTTGAGAATAGCATAAGTCTTTGATAAAGAAACAATCAATTTTGAGAGCCTAAAAATTGGAGAGTTTAATCAGTCTAAGTTCAACTCCCCGAAACTTCTTCTGATATCTGTTGGTCCATTTCTGGTCTAGTTCGAGTTCAGTCCAGTCTATTGGGTGGTAGTTATTATTGTTGTGTTTTACAAGTCACTCCATACCTGGGTTGGGTTGTTTTTGGTTTGAATTTGGGTGTTGCTGATGGTTTGAACATGACTAGTTGTCTGCTATTGTGTTGCTGTTGCAACTGTTGTTGTATTGCTGCTGCTGACCTTCGTTTTCTCCGATTGTAAACATTTCCAGGTACACTTCCTGTTTTATTGAAATGTAGAATCCAGTTGAGAAAGTGAAATGAAAATGTGCAGCAATGCGTTGATTCCGGATTTCTGTTTCAGCATTTAAATTCATAGTTGTCGGAATTTTCTTTATCTCATTTTTTATCAAATGAACTGTAAACTGATGTATCTCGGATTCAATAATTCTATTTTACATGTGGAGTACTAGTTGTAGCTGTCGTTAGTTTAGTAGAGTAGATTACATTAATTTTAGTTAATCTCCTGTTATATGTTCTCTTAATATATGTGTTTAAAGGCAGTCCATAAAATGAGATAGAACATTTAGTCAATTACCGTTAGTATTCAGCCTGGGTAATTAATCTGATTTTGCATCTTGATTATTAACTCTTTTAGGTGAGTATAATTTTATAAGTGTTAACTTTAGTTCACATTGCAATAACCTCACACGGATAGGTGTTTTAAATTTAGTTAATACATGAAAGTAAAATAGTCCTTTAAAGTTAATGTGGTAATTTTGGCAAAAACTCGAGAAAAAAGGTTCAAGTTGATAAATTCGTTCATTGTAAATTGTTGAGCACACTTGTACAAATGAAGAATAACTTCAATAAGCATTTAGTATAGTTAAAATTGCGGATCCGTTTGGTTTAATGAATTAGCCTATTTACAAGGTTTTCGGGCCTTAGCACTCCATTGAATGGCCCAGGTCCAGTCAGATTCATGTGTTCGTATGGACCTGGGCCAAGGCCTATGACTAACTATCCTTTTGTACAAGTTCGAGTGCAATTTTCTGTTTGCGTTTATTTTAATCTAATGACTAATAAGTTAGGGCCTTTTCAAGCATGTTAATTAATTAGGACATTTTTTTTATTTTTTAGAGACAAAATGAATAGCAAATCATAGTTGATTTTAGGTTTGCCTTTTAAATATATAAAATGAGACGAGTCTCGCCAAAATAAAATGCATAAATTGCGGGGCCCTCAATAAGTAGTTATAATAATTGCTTAGACTTCTGGATGGGCCGTCTAGCGGGTTTCACGGCCTTCCCAAAAGATAATAACACGTTAGTCTCTTTAGGCACATGTTTAATAATTTCACCTTCTTAAACTCGGGTGCACATTTATGTGACCCAAATCCAAATCTCAACGGGGTCGAAATATGTCAATAACCACGGGTGCATTGGTGTGACGTGGTCCGAGATGTATTTTCACAACGTTGCAATTCTCATTATAAAATAATAATAATTAACGCGGTAAAAAATTAAAATTTGCACATAAGTTCATCATGTATTAAAATCAGATAAACAAGCCGAATATGACAGTTGAGCGACCGTGCTAGGACCACGGAACTCGAGAATGTCTAACACCTTCTCCCGGGTTAGCAGAATTCCTTATCCGAATTTCTGGTTCACGGACTATAATACAAAGTCAATCTTTTCCTTGATTCGGGATTCAATCGGTGACCAGGGACGCCATTAATCTCCCAAGTGGCGACTCTGAATCTTAATAATAAATTCCGTTTCGATTGTCCTTTAATTGGAAAAACTCCCTCTATTATACCCTTCATGTGGTGTGGTAGGTAAAAATGAGGTATGACAGCAGTTAAAATATATTCTTATATCCAGCTACTTCTATTTTTCTCTTTTGATGGAAACCCTGTCAAGTCTAAACTTTCAAAAACTTGCTTCAGTGTAAGATACTGTCCATCCCGAAATATGAATACCTGTTTTGAAAAGACTCATGTTATTAAATCCAAAAGAATAGGCATGCCAATATATAATTCTCGATCCATATATAATACAATACGGTTCCTTAGAAGGGACACATTGAATAACCAATCAAGTAATTTCTAGTGATACCAAAAGGGATACATTAAAAATACATGAGCAATAAAATATATGTGCACATCAAAGAAATTGATAAGCAAGAAAATATTCAATACTGAACTTGAGGAAATAGACAACATCAATTTAAAACTAAAGCAACAGTCTTTAATGTGTTTCTAGCTATTAATAAAAAATGGCTAAGCTATTTTCTACTTGAATTAGAAAAAAACTCATGATGTGTCTTAAAAATCAAACTCTTCATCCGATTTAATTTCAAGTTGTTGTGCTAGAAATCCTTCTGGAGGTATATCAAGAATGGTTGCTGGATCATCACTCCTTACTAAGGCAACTTCACCGTTATCCTCCGGTATCGATAGGCCAGCCAAATATTCAGATGGCTCATTTTCATAACACTGTGGGGAATTAGCTTCAAGTTCATCACTTATGCTAAACAAGTCTTTCGGGACAGTCTTCATGACATAATATCTATCTTGATCATATGGATCTTGCACATAGAAGCATTGGTGTACTTGAGATGCTAGGACAAAAGGCTCATTCTGATAACATTTCTTGTTGAAGTAGACATAAGTAAGGCCATAAATATCTTCTTAAACCTCATACCAGTCACACTTAAATAAGACAACCCTAAAATGTCCATAATAGTCTAACTAAACTATATCAATTATTCTACAATAATAAATCAAATTTGCGTCAACTGGATTTTTATCTTTTGAGCTTGCAAAACTTGTAGTTTTAGCGACTAATGTAACACACTATTTTGTGTTTTACGTCTTGCATCACGCTGCCTCGCATGGAATCTATATCCATTAATGAGATACCCAGAATATCTTTTAGCAATTGAATTTGGTCTGAAGGATAATTGTTTTATAAGATCGGGCACATCCTCTTTCAAAGAACGAGTTTCAAACCATTGAGAGAAGTTTTGACTATACTTCTTGGCCTTGCTCCACTTTGATCCTCGTCTCTGATTACTAACCTCAACCTCATATTCTCTACAAAACAAGTATTTTTATTTGTTAGTAAAATGATAAATAAAGTAATTTAATAACAATCCACACAAATAAATGCTATAAGTGATTAAATTACCTTATATATTCTTGAACTTCATCACAATTGTTCAATATGTATATATGTGCCTGATTTAGTGACATGTCATCTAAAATAATTGGATCACTCTTTTTTTCTCCTAAAGGACAACCTGTATTAGGGAACAAACTAGAAGATTGTGCATTAATTGAATCATATTCATCATTGTTTCGGGGTCGTCGGTTAAATCGAGTCTTTACACCTCCATGAAAGTACCTAGAGCGTAAAGTCAAACACTCTTCAACCAAATATGCCTCTGCAATAGATCCTTCTGGATAATTTCTATTGCGAACATATGATTTTAATGTACACATATACCTTTCAAGAGGATACATCCATCGATTTGGAACTGGACCTCCCAACCTTACCTCATTTGCCAAAGGAATAGCCAAATGAATCATTATATCAAAAAAAGTTGGAGGAAAAGTTCTTTCCAATTGATTCATTGTTTCTCTATTCTCTACTTCCAAGCAATCTAGCTCTTCCATTGTGATAACTTTTTGACATAAACGGCGAAAGAAAGAACTTAGACGAATCAAATGGATAGCAACATGATCAGGAAGTATGGTTTTAACTGGTATTGGCAACAAGTAATGTAACATTAAGTGGGCATCATGGGTTTTATAACCAGATAATTTTATTTCATCTAGCTGCACACACCTGGATATGTTGGAAGCACTACCATTAGGTAGCTTTGTTGTCTTTAAAACACCACAGAAAATTGATTTCTCACCATTGGTCATTGAGAAGCATGCTTTTGCAAACTTTGTTCTCTTGCCATCCTTTTTATCCTTTGGTTTAAGGTTCTTCCTAATGCCCATCTCTTTCAGATCATAACGATCATTTGCATGATCTTTTGTCTTGCCAGGAATGTCCAAAATAGTTCCAATTACATTATCCACCATATTTTTCTCTATATGCATTACGTCAAAGTTATGACATAATGAGTTGTGCTGCCAATAAGGTAATTCAAAAAAATTGACCTTTTTCTCCAAGGGCCATCATTTGTTCTCTTTCGCTTCTTCCTAAACACATTGTTAAAATTCTGTAAGATATTAAGAACATCAGTTCCCTTTAACAAAGGAGGAGGAGGCCTAAATTCTATTTTTCCATTGAAAGACGTTTTATTAGATCTCCAAGGATGATCCATAGGCAGAAAAACACGATGATCCATATAACACATTTTTCGACTATGTTTAAGATAACGAGAATTAGTGCCATAATTACAACAAGGGCAAGCCAACTTTCCCTTTGTACTCCAACCAGACAACATAGCATATGCAGGAAAGTCACTGATTGTCCATAAAAGAGCTGCTCACATTTGAAAGGTTTAATCTCTTGAAGCATCATATGTTCTACCCCGAACTCCCACAAAACATTTAACTCTTCTATTAATGGTTGTAAATAAACGTCAATATCATTTCAGGTGATCGTGGCCCAGGTATAAGCAAAGAAAGAATACAGTACTGTGGCTTCATGCACATCCAAGGAGGTAAATTATACACCGTTAAAATAACTGGCCATGTGCTATGAGATATGCTCATGGTCCGCAATGGATTGAACCCATCACTTGCTAAGCCAAGTCTCAAATTGCAAGAATCCCTTGCAAATTCTGAATGCAAGATATCAAAGTCTTTCCATGCTTGCCCATCAGCAGGATGCCTTAACTTTCCATCTTTAGAACGCTCCTCATCATGCCACCGCAATGTATCTGCTGTCTTTGACCACATAAATAGCCTTTTAAGTCTAGGAATAAATGGAAAGTGTCTCAAAAATTTTGCTGGAACACGATGACCTTTTTTGGAAGCCTCAAGATTGCTATCTCCTTCATCATATTTAATACATCGAGATGATACACAAACATGACAATATTCATCATCCTTATGGTCATTCCTAAATAGCATGCAATCATTGGGACATGCATCAATTTTTTCATAATCAAGACCAAGATCCTTTACCATAGATTTGGCTGTATTGTAGGATATAGGAATGTTCAAGTCAGGCATCCTCTCTTTTAATAGCTCTAAAAGAGAAGTGAAAGACGCATTGCTCCATCCATGTAGACACTTCAACAAAAACAGACGGATTGTAAAAGATAATCTAGAGAATCCTTTACAACTAGGATATAGTTCTTGGCTTGACTCGTCAACTAAGTTATAGAATTTACTGGCATCTTCATTTGGGCCTTCATACACTCCTCCAGCATGTGCAACATTTCTAAATTGATCATTCAACAACCCATCAATTTCATCGTAAGAGTAAACATTATCATCCATGTCACAATTAGAATTCATCGAAATTTTCCATTCCCCATGATTAATCCATCTTGTATAACCTTGAACAAACCCATAACATATTAGATAGTCATACACTACATTCCTTCGAGTCCAACAAATATTACAACACTTTGCATATGGACATTGAATTTCTTCGCCTTGAGGATCTCCATAAGAGTAAGCAAAATCTAAGAAAGATTGAACACCCTCGATATACTCTTTGCTATACCATGGTAAATCCATCCATTCCTTGGATGGAACATTTGAATTCCTAAAAATAAAATTTATTAGATCTTCAAATATATAATCATTTAAGCATTAATTATATGATAAAACTAAATCCTAAATGTCAAGAATAAATCTATAAAATCATGTGTTGTAAACTAATAGGACTTTCTTACCTAGTCATATCTTGAAGCTAAGACAAATACAACTTTAATTCCACCGCAAATCTTCCCGAGCATGACTTATCTTCTTGGATAAAAAAAGTAAAATTAGGATCCACAAAACAAAGACAAAAAGTAATAAAATTCTAAACAAAGTTTTTCATGAAGAATATAAAATAGTTTTGCGCACCAAAAAGTTTCATTTGCACTTTGGCAAGTATAGTGATAGCTAAAATGTATTTTGTTCGTACAAATATTATATAATTAAAAGAAGTTAAGATATAAAAATCTAACTAGCTATTTCTGATTTCTTCAACTCAAAAGAAGAAACTCCAAAACTAGTCATATCTTAAAATTACTAGTCTACTGCTTCAGCTATTGGTAAGGCTCTTGCTGTGGATAAGGCGACGCAAGAAAGAACACGACCTAGTGCTTCTAGGGTCAAGGTGATTCTTGATCTGCTCGACAAACATCCTAAGAAGGTTAAGCTTTAGATTGTAGATAGAATTTCGAGTAAAATAATCGTGCATTACCAGGAGGTAGTGTAGGACAATCTTCCTAAATATTGTACTTATTACAAGCATCAAGGAATTGACGATAAGGTGTGTCGAATTATGAAAGAACAAGTTGGAACAGAGGCGATGGTAGAGGAAGCAACATGGGTTACGTCTCAAGATGGTCTTCTAATGGTCGAGGCAGCTAGTCCAGTCATTGAAAAACTTCGAGGTGATGCTAGGGACTATCTGAATGCAAAAAGAGCTAGCCAAATAATGAAGTTAAGTATAGAAGATACCAAAAATAATGGGCATCAGCAGATTTTGAACAACTCAATTATAGAAAAGAATGATGTTATTGCTCCTGTAAATCGCGCTCTAACTAGGTTGTCTCAAGCTAAGGTTCGAGATGCAGGAAATAGAGTGTTGATTGATAGAGGGAATGGAAGTAATTTGAATGATAGTGGGTAGCAACAGGTATTAACTTTACAAGGTGAAATCAAGGAAGCAACAACAACTGGACCAAAAGTTAGCAGTCATGCTGATGCACAGTGCTTCAACAATGTTGTTAATATTGTTCCTGTAGATCATGCATTAGCTTGGATGTCTAAACCTATGGTTATTGAAGCAGAAAATAGGGTGTGGAACAAAGGAGGTCATGGCAGTGTTATTATGACAACAGACAAGGTGATCGACCTAGTATTACTACAATTGAACAACCTGATGCATAGTTTATGATGTTGATACTGTGACTGGTGAGGGACATGAACCTGTAAGTGTTGAGGATTTAGAGAAATAAAATGCTACAGCATCTAGATTGGACAAAATGGAAAACTCGGCTGGAGGTTTGCAATCCAATAATGATACTTGGAAAACTACTGTTCCATTCCCCCTCCCCCCCCACTATTGATAGAACAGATCTGGATCCTATGGTGACAGTTACAGGAGGTTGTCGACCTACTAATGCTATTACTGAACAAGTTGGTAAATGAGCAGGCTTCAATGATGTTGGGAATAATGCAACTCGATCCACTAAGCATTAAAAGACCAAGGTCAGATATGCAAAACTAATTAAATGTACTTATTATCTTGAAAACTTGATAGAAGAAAACAAGGCTGCATATACTTAGAATTTCTGTCCCTGATCAGGTCATCAAAATGTTAGTTTGAAAGCACAAAGGATGTGTTGGTAGGCAATCCAGTATTAAGTATGATTTAAGCAAATAACTAAACAATGAGCAGTTCTTTTGGTTTATCCGTGAAAATGAATGGTTTATGTTGGTACCTTCAATTTTAGGTGCCACAGTTCCTAAGGACAATTTGATGAACTTCAATGAAGTTATTCCAGGAGGTCGATAATCTTCTAAAAGAGTTTCAACGGATTCTTTTATAATAGCCTCGACTGCCTGCATAGACAACATTCAAGAGGTAAGATTTATGACTTAATAACATGGCATTTACAAAGGAGAACCCTCGTTCAACCACACTATGAGACAAAATGTCACTGATCTAACTAACATTTTGACATTGATACAAGTTTTTCCACATGAATAATGTGAACTTTATTGTCTAAATTATTCATGCTGAGCAACCACCATATCTGATTCGATATAGGAAAGAAACACAAGGAAAGCAGCTCGCAAGCGCAGAAGTCTTGTGCTCGTAACTTTGCTTTCTGAAAGAATATCCACAACTCTCTATTGATAAGTAGCATACTAGGGAATGACTAAGTTTCAGGGGAGATTCTCTAAAGAGGAGAAAAGGTTTGCGGATCACTAAAACAGAAAATTTGGTCATTGCACTAATAATAGAAGAAAACTTCATTTTTTATCACTTAAAAAGAACCTCCAATTTAATTAGTTGTGCGAAGTACAATTTGGATGATAGTAAAGTTACCAGAAATGACTGATGAAGCAAAAATTGCTATAAGATAAGAGCCAAAAGCTTACCTCGGCAACAAATGGCCACAGTTTGCTCAACTGTTTGTTCAACCATTTGACTTGCCAGTGCGAGACAGAAGTGAGATAAGTATTTTCCAATGGAAGTATCATTTTATTGACGTTGTGGGGAAAATACCCCGTATAAGTATACCAAAAAAAAGAGCCACACAAAGATATGGTCTACACATAAGACACCTACTCAGCTATGCCTACAGGAACTTGGTAGGTGCTCCAAAAGTTTTGAGACAAAATAAAAGACAAGTCCTAAGTTGTACAAAGTCATGTTCCTCCCCTTTTCGAAAAGCTCTCTCCTGCACTTATCTCTCCAGGGTACCCACATGAGTGCTAGCTGTAAAATAAGAGAAATGTAACATTGAAAATGCGCATTATGCTTTATTTCTCTAAATTGCATAAAGGAAACATATAAAAATGCCAGATGATGCATAGCTTCCAAGACTCGCGACTGCCGCTCATAAGATCAGGAGAGGAGATAATGTCCTCTCACTAATTTCACATATTAGAGTAGTCTTTCTTTCCGTTGCAATATGTGACCAACCGTTATCGTATCTTTCTTTGAGAATCGACCAGCTAGTGATAAAAGAGCTGGGCAATGGAAGTTAGTTGCTGCACAAAAATTTGAAGCTCAAGGTGTGTAAAATGTAAAAACTGGAGAAGATGTGGAAATTAATATTGAAGGAAATCATTTCGATGTTATGGCCATCGAATTTGCAGCTTCTACATGTTCAAAGGCATGGTATGTAGATAATCAAATCACAACTGGAATGGAGCAGGCTGCACTAGGTGTTTTGAAAAATGTTGAAGCTCTGAATGCCAGCAGTCGATTCAGCAGCAGCAGCAACAACAATTGAATAAATTAGGGACAGAATTTGTTTATTTTGACGCTCTTAATGCACAAGAATATAATGAAGCTATACCAACACTGCAATTTTCCAATCCACAACTTGCTAAACTAGTTAAGGAACCCTACGCAACCTTTTTGAGGGATTCTATTCCTAAGATCAAGCAGCTAATGGTTACACTGAATAATTCTATGCAGGAGGTTCCTTCCAATCCATGGAGTCATGTGGAGAACAAGATATTAATTCTGGGCAACAACTTCTATCAACAGACAAACGTGTAGAGAAAAGTATGGATGCATTATCTCAAGCACAATCTATAAATAAGATGATGTCTAATGAGCAACAAATTATGACAAACGATCGTCAAACATGGGATGCTCAATGTGAACACGATAAAGAGGAGGAATTTGAGAACAACCTCGAAGAACAGCACAAACCTGAGATTGGAAAAATTCCCGTTTCTTTAGCTTTATAAATTTCTTCAATCTGGAACGAGGAGGATGAGAAGGTGAAAAACAGTACCTAAGAGAAAGGGGAAATGGAATTCTTCCATTGAGATGATACTTTGAAAACAAAAACACCACCCAAAGTGAGAAGGTGTAGAAATTAAGGGAAGAAATTAACAGCACCTAATTATCCTGAAGATTCAGTATCCACAATATTGAAGCCAGAAACCCTAACTAATGTATCCACTAAGATGTTAGCGATGGAGAGAAATCTTTTTGTGATTTTGAAATTGAAAAAAAATAATATTTTACCTAGAGTATATCGGAGGGAACAATATATTTTTTGGAGGGAATATTATATTTTAGCCAAATATTTTTGTTGAATTTTTAGAGCACATTTATAAAGTTCTGCTTTTTCAATTATAATAAGAGCACACTTAAAAAGAGTGCCACATACTCAAGTAAATGTTGCCAATTATTTTATAATTTAACAACTTTTAATAAGTGTGGCCTAATAAATTAAAGAGCACATTTTACAGGCGTAGCCAAATTTTCCGTAGCCAAAAGCTCCATTCAAAGGCCACCCCTTAAAAGTGTGCCCAAATATATTTTTGGGCACACTTTTCAAGCGTTGTCTAAAACTAGTGTGGCGTTAGACCATAATTGTTGTAGTGCAAAGTAGTACAAAGAGGGTAAATGCATAAGAGTTATTTAAGGCAAAATCCAGTGGTAAAAGGTTTATGAAAAATAAGGAAAGGGAATCAATCAGACAGTCAGTAAAAATAAAATTACAGGCTTTGTTCGAATGAACCAAGTCCAGAAAAGAGAAAAAGGGGTTTTACTTAAGGAAAATCAAATAACAGTCAATCAACATTACTAGAAGAATTTGAAATCAATCAATAATTGGCAAGACCTTTTTTTGAAAGAAAAAATTCTCATATATAAAGCACACGAATATCAAACAAAAAGGAGTTGTCATGCTGATTAGAAAAGATTATCATAGAAAATTTCAGAGTTATAAACAAAGAGTTTCCAGTCCAATTATAAACTCAAAATGAGTCTGAGAGTTCAGGGTTTCAAAGCAGAACCCTAGTCCAAACATCAAATCTAACTCATCAAAGAAAACCCCCAAATCCTAGGGTTTTTCAATTTTAATCAGATATAGAGACAAGAAGACAAATAACAAGCCCAAATGTCTCTTTTAAAGATTTAAACAGGTAAAATAGCAGGTTTGAAACAAACATAGTGAAAAACTGACATAAAGGCCATGTTTTAAGAGAAGCTTGAAACTTAAACAACTTCAGAAGATAAAGAGGCAGCACAAAATTAAAAACAGTAGATGAAACATGTTTAAAATTCAAACAAAGGTCCAGTAAAGGTGAATAAAGAACTAAGAGCTTAGTGGAAAATAAAGAAAAGAACACAGGGGTAACGAACACATAAGATAAATGTGTAAAAACATGAAATAGAAACCAGTGGAAGGAAGAATGGAGCACAATAGAGACATGCATAATCAAGCGAACATAAGAACATAGGAGAAGAACATGCGAGGTAGATAAAAAGGAACATAGCAAAGACAGATTCACACAAAGAATAGAATAAAGAGTTAGAGAAACATCTCAAAACATTTCGGAAACCCTAAATCGAAGCGAAATAGGTCTTGAAAGAAAAGATTGTGAAAAACATTTAAAACTTTCAGTAGAACACAGATATAGCATAGATCTAAGAAAATAAACAGAGAAAAACCTCAAACAGCTTAAGGTTTCAGAGAAACCCTAGAAAAATGAGAAAGGCTTGGAAAAGTTAGATCCTGGGTCGAAGAGGTTAGGAATCAAGCTCCTCGTGCTTGAATATGCCGGAGCATGGTCGGAGAGGCCATAGAACCATAGATATACGAAATTCTAGAGGAGAACCATTGAGGTCAGACCTTGAAGCTTCAAACAAACATGGTCTAGTGGCGGAAAGAGGTGATTACAGGCCACACATGGCCTGAAAGCCGTTGATTCTGGTGGAATTATGGTGGAGAAGAGGTTGGAGACGGCTAGGGTTTCGAAGAACCTTAGAGAGAGTTTTGAGAGTGGAGAGAATTCAAGGGCGGCTGAGATATAGAAAATGAGTGATTAGGGTAGGTCGCTTGGGTTTAATTATGGAAGGGTAAATTATGGTCGTTGATTTGTACGATCAACGACCTATATTTAAAAGGGTAGGTAGGGAACCGGGTAGGGCCATTTGGATTGGGTTATGGGTTGGTTCAAATTAAAAATGGGCTGGTCTAGTTGGGGTTAGGATAGGGTCAGTTAAGGGTTAAAATTGAAATGTAAAAGGGGCTGTAATTGAATAAAATGAGGCTAAATGTTACATAGCCAGTTTTCCCTTTTATTTTATAAAAAATAGTAAAAATGATTTTTAAAAAAATTAAAAGTACTTAACCAATTAATAGTATATTAAGATTAATTAAAAAATATTGGAACTAATTTTACAATTATAAAATACTATTAATCGTAAAATAGGCTATAATTACAATTATATGCAATTTAGCTTTAAGAATACCAAATAAATTTGAAAAAATATACAAAAATCACCTTCTTTATATTTTGGTGTAAATATAAGAATAAAATAATTAATTCACCAAAAATGATAATTTTGGAAATAATTATGGGATTTGTATTGCTAAAATAAATAATAAATTGGTTTTGAAAATCCGTAAAAATTTTGGGAAAAATACCAAAGCACATGGGTATTCTTATGTATGCATATATATGTTATTTTGAAAGTATTTTGGGTATATAAAATACATAGGAAAAAATTGGGTATCAACAGCTGCCCCTCTTTACCCGGGAAGGATGAAAGAGTTGTCGGGTAAAGATATGATGACCAATTTTGACCAAAAGTAACGATTTGAAAGGTTTTGATCGAGCTCTGGTTTTGAGATGCCTACATATCCCTGGTTTTACAGGAATCAGGTCATATGTAGTTCAGGATGCACCGACGAAATGTGCCGATGGACGTTTTAAAGAGACGGACGCAGTATTTAGGTTGGGGAAGGGTGGTCCGGGACGGATGTGTTGCGAGAACCATAGCGGAATCGCTCCTGCCGTAATGATGTTTCCTGCTAATGTACCTGCAATTGAGAAATACAAGCATATCGTGCAGAAGTTAAACGTGATACAAGTTTCCATTCGACCATGAATGTTGCGTTCGGACGATTGATATGACGTCCTCAGACCATGACGTCTTGGGCCATGAAGCGCATAATAAAGGATTCGCGGGATATGAACTATTGTTCTCGGGCTATGACAATGGTGCCTCCGAACCTTGATATCTTTGAATAATGATGTGCAGGATATAAAGCGGGGTCCTCGGGCCATGGTATGGTGTTCTCGGGCTATGAAGATGATGCCTCCAAACAATGACGCTGTCGGACGTTTTGGCGGTATTTCAGCCTATGAAATGCAGGATTTGGCGATGTTTCAACCGATGCAAAAAATGTAAATGGTAATATTTCAGCCGATGTAGCAAAATGTAAATGGCGATATTTCAGCCAACAGAAATTTAAATAAAGCTAGCGTTATTTCAGCCGATGTAAAAAGTAAAACGGTCACATTTCAGCCTACAAAAATTTAAATAAAGATGGCGATGTTTCAGTCGATAGAAAATATAAGTATAGGTGATAATGAGGATTTAAACATAACTGGCGATCTTTCAACCGATGCTAGAATTTAAGTGCTGTTTGGCGATATTTCAGCCGATTGCAAGACGTAAGTAAAAGGTGGAAATATTTCAGCCATGCAAGAGAGATAAAATGTCGATATTTCAGCCATGCAGGATTTAAATAAACTCGGTGATCTTCCAGCCATGCAAATGGAGACAACGCTTAGTCTCGGAAGGCAAAATGGTAACCTTATGCAATCCAATAAAATGCAATATGGAGACAACGCTTAGTCTCGGAAGGCAGAATGGTAGCCTTGTGCAATGCAAGAAATGCAGGATGGAGACGACGCTTAGTCTCGGAAGGCAGAATGGTAGCCTTGTGCAATGCAAGAAATGTAGGATGGAGACAACTCTTAGTCTCGGAAGGAAGAAAGGTAGCCTTATGCAATGTGATAAATAAAGGCGGGGAGTAATGAAATCTCTTAGCTGAGATGTGATAGATGTCAATTAGTTTGCCCTTGTGGCCATCGGTGATGTTGTGGGCGAATAGCGCTCGATGATAAGGGATGATTCTGGGAATGGTATTCCTGAAAAATATGATCTTGTACTCGTGTCTGATGACTCTATGTCTATGGTGCCTACATCAAAAGAAAAAACATGAGTTTTGTAAAGGGGGAAGGTTAGTTCGTCTTCCCGTGGACTGCGCTTGTCCTACTCCGCTCTTACTTTCATTGGGGTAGCATTGCCAAACAAAGCTATTTTGACAGTAGCCATGCATTATTTAGATAAAATAATAAAAAATATTATGATGTAAATACATAATAGATAAAATGATTTTACATGAACCGATGACTGTGACACTGTTCAAGATATTGCGACCTCTTTTGCTGCGGAATTTTGAGGTCCTCCTCAAAATTCTACCCCAGTTTACTAGGCTGGTGCCTCTAACGGCTGCGCGCGGTGAATGGCGAAGGTCAACTTCGGAATTTTGAGGATCCTCCTCAAAATTCTGCCCCAGTTTTCAATGTTGGGGGGGATAAAATTTTATTAAATTGTGACGGAACCCATCAGGCTGCCTACGTATGCCCTCTTATACGGGAATCAGGTCAGGCTTAGTTCAAATTACATCATAAAGGAATCACAATAGTTACACATAGTATCGTTTCACTACATCTGAATTGATCGGCTTCGGCGAAACTTCTCCGTTCATTTCCGCGAGTATGAGGGCTCCCCCTGTTAGAACCCGGTGAACCATGTACGGGCCCTGCCAGTTAGGAGAGAAACTCCCTTTTGCTTCGTCTTGGTAAGGAAAAATCATCTTTAGTACTAACTGCCCTAGCGTGAACTGCCTTGGCCTGACTCGTTTGTTAAAGGCTCTGGCCAATTTATTCTAATAAAGCTGACCATGACAAACTGCATTCAGTCTCTTTCCGTCTATAAGGGCTAATTGCTCGTAACGACTTTCTACCCATTCTGCATCTTCAACTTCTGCTTCCTGCATAATTCTCAGGGAAGGAATCTCTTCTTCAACTGGGATAACAACCTCAGTACCATAAACCAACATATAAGGGGTCGCCCCAGTCGATGTGTGGACGGTGGTACGGTATCCCAATAGAGCAAATGCTAGCTTTTCATGCCATTGCTTGTGTTTTTCTATCATTTTCCTCAGTATCTTGTTAATGTTCTTATTGGCTGCTTCTACGGCTCCATTCATCTGGGGCCTGTATGCTGTAGAATTCTTGTGCTTAACCTTAAATGTCTCACAGATTTCTTTCATCAGATCACTATTGAGATTGGAACCATTATCAGTGATGATTGACTCTGGGACGCCAAATTGGAAAATTATATGGTCACGGAGAAAGACTGCCACAACCTCCTTGGTATCGCCTTGTATGAAGTTGCTTCAACCAATTTGGTGAAATAATTGATTGCAACTATAACCAACCCGTGCCCGTTTGACGTGGCCTGCTCGATAGGTCCGATGACATCCATTCCCCAAGCAACGAACTTAAGCTCGTTAGGAGGTACCTTTATCATGTCCGCATGGATCTAGCAATGATGGCATTTTCGAACATACTGGATGCAGTCCGTCTCCATAGTCATCCAGAAATAACCGGCCCGGAGTATTTTCTTTGCTAAGAAAAAACCATTCATATGCGGACCACAAGTCCTTGCGTGAATTTCCTCCAACAACCTGGATGCCTCCTTTGCTTCGACGCATCTTAATAGTCCCAAATGGGGAGTCATCATATACAGGATTCCCCCGCTGTGAAAGAAGTGATTGGATAACCTTCGCATTGTGCGCTTTTGTGTAGTATTTGTAAGTTCTGGATATTCTTCTATTGACAGATACTTCTTAATGTCGTGAAACCATGGTTTTCCATCTGCTTCTTCCTCGACACGAGCACAGTAAGAAGGTTGATTCTGAATTTTTATTGGGACGGGATCAATAAAGTTCTTATCTGGATGTTCAATCATGGATGATAGAGTGGCCAATGCATCGGCGAACTCATTTTGAACCCTGGTGACATGCTGGAATTCTGTCTTTGTAAACCTCTTCCTTAACTCTTGTACATGGTACAAGTATGGGAGTATTTTGGAGTTCTTGGTTGCCCATTCCTCTCGGACCTGATGTATAAGCAAGTCTGAGTCCCCCATCACTAGTAACTCCTGAACGTTCATGTCAATAGCTAGTTTGAGCCCTAAGATATAGGCTTCGTACTCGGCCATATTGTTGGTGCATGGGAACCTGTGTTTGGCGGACACCGGGTGATGCTGACCTGTTTCTGATACTAGGACCGCTCTTATGCCAATTGCCTTAAAATTTACTGCTCCATCGAAAAATATTCTCCAGCCATCGCAGGATTTTGCAATGTCTTCGCCTACGAAAGAGACCTGTTCATTAGGAAAATACGTCTTTAGAGGCTTGTATTCTCCACCCACGGGATTTTCGGCAAGATGATCAGCTAGCGCCTGTCCTTTGATTGCCTTTTGAGTCACGTACAAAATCAAACTCACTTAGCAATATTTGCCATTTGGCCATCTTGCCCATAGGCATGTGCTACGCCCCGCAGTATCACGTCGATGTTATGCTAAATAGTAACGTATAATGATGATGTTTCGCAATATTACGTTACGACAGTATTGCACCTAGTAGTATTACATTATGGTGATGTCATGCTTTGCAGTATTAAGTTACGACGATGTTTCACCATGAAGTATTGTACGTTAAATTTGTCGTAAGGTAATTGACATCAGTCCAAGTAAAAGATTATTTAGAGGTTATAAGGATTATGTTATTTCACAAGAGATTAGTACATTTATGAAGGTAAAACGGGGAGCAAGTCAAAGAAAATGAATTTTTGTCCAAGTTTGGCATATTGGGATAAATATGGCCCGAGCTAAAATACGTGGTATTTATGGACTAGTGATATGCAAGGTACTACATGCCCATGCTAGTAAGGTCTATGAGGAATGTGAAAAGTGAGTAATATTTTAAGTAAGTGGGAATAATTTTCAATTTTGCGGATTATTAATTAATTGTCGAGTAACAGGATATTACCCAGTTAAATAATACATAATTAGCGGGAGATAAGAAGAGAGTTAATAAAGCATTATGAGTAAGATGTGGCACATGGATAACAATGGTAGAGTGTTACAGAACCTACAGTAAAAATGAAGAAAGAGACAAAAGGTGATGGGCCTTAAGAAAACAAAAGAGTATAGATCATATAGTCATGTCCTCATTCCGAGAAATAAGTCCACAACTCTAGCGCGATTACCAAGAGGAAAAGTTAGACTACAGAGTAATAGAAATCAGTATGGGCTGGTGAATAAGATAAACTAAATATGAATTAGGGACTGAGTGATTTGGTAATGGTCAGCATCATGAGATTTTCAGATCGCATTCCGACAATAATAAAATGGACAATAAAAGAAGATTCATGAAAAATTCAGAGGATGGTCATTCAGGGAGACGCTTCCCTAAAGCAAGCAGTGTGAGAAAAGTTAAACTTAAGAGATTGTACGTGCTAGTTACGCTAAGTGTCACCCTCGAGAGTAAGGGAATTTGTCATCCTTGGTACAGAAGGATTGTCGCAAGGCGAGTAGGATCATTAATGTTGTAAAACGATGCCACAGATAAAGAGGTAATACATATATAAGTAGATCCTCGTGGCTTTAGCTCATAGAACACCCCTAAAGGGGGGGGGGGGAATATAGAGTAATATGGCATTAAGTCAGAATTATGTGATTCTAGTTATTATGGAATGGTAAAGGAAGAATCCGGTAAATCAAAGAGGAATGAGATGACACTTATCCAAATCTTACAGATATGCTACGATTCAAGAATATTATGCAAGCACGACATAAGGGAGAGGAAGTAAAGGTTCCCGCCCGAGCTGTTATTAATAAATAAGGAGCCAGTGCAATACGTAAGTTAAAACAAAGTAAATAACCCAAGAAAGATTACGAGGAATATTGATATGAGAATGGGCCAACGAGTAGTTAGTAATTGGTCGGGAATATCCCAATTATTGCTAAATAAGAGGTTACATATGATTCATTGGATCGTGTAAGATAAACATAATAGAACCCAACATGGATAATTCAGCCTCGAGGAATATCATTATGATACTTGTGATATATTCAAATAAGAGTCGGGGTAGTTAAAAGTACCGTATGAGTGTTACATGGATGAAAGAAAATGCCACTGAGAAGGCAGTCAAAATATCAATTCAGAAGCAACCATGCAAGCACAAGGGCATGAAAGTAAGCAACTACGGATGATTATAGGCAAGTAAGGACATCAAAAAGGTCTGTACTAAGCTCACAGCTTTACGAGAGTCCAGGGTTCTCCCTAAGTAGTACAACAAAAGTCTACCTGAGAAAAAAAAATGAAAGAAGGCTTCAACCTATGAACAATGACCTAAAGAGAAAATGGTGATGTAACAACAATCTCGCAACAACATTGTAAGCATTCCAAAGGAAAGTGGCACCTACCGTGGCAAATGAACGGGAAGTAAGAATTAAAAGTAATATACGAGATCATATGAGTTGTATGAAAGCTCTGGCAAGTGTGGGCACTAAGATAAGCTAAGTATGGGCGCAACAAGGAGGGCAGAAAAACCAGGAGAAGTAATACCTTACGTTGAAAGAAAGCTGAGATGGAACGAAAAGAATTATTCGATCAATGATCCAGAGTTAGTACGTTATGGATACACTCAAGATTTTGGAGTATTATCCAGCTAGCATATTTTTTGGCAATCCTAAAGCTATAGAAGACTCTGGTATAAGTTAAAAGAAAGAATTAAGACAAGGGCATAGACAAATGATTGAATTGTTAGAAGATTGTATCATGGATATTCAAGAACACCCATGAAAGGCTAAGGTAATAACTGATACCATGAGTCATTGATCGGAATATAGCTTAAGCCTATGTAAAGGCTGATAAGAAGGAAAAGGAAACCAAAGAATTACATCACCAAAGTAAATCAGGAATTTGATTATTGGACCTAGAAAAATTATGGAAGTTGTGCTTCAGAACATGACAAAATCATTCTTAATATCAGATGTTCAAGAAAAATAACACAACAACCATAATCTATAATGGCTCTATAAGGAAGCCAGTTAGAAGAAGTACTAGCCTCATAAGAAGTCAGTACGAAGCGCCTACCAGATTGTATAGGTACTAGAGGTGCGAGTATTATGATATGAGCAAAAGGACTAAAATGAAAAATACCCTAGTCTCTGGACTCATTCACAGCATAGTCGCCTAGATGGCAAGGGAAGTTCTAAAGTATTCGGAAGATATAAGTTATGAAAATTATAAGTGCA
The DNA here is from genome assembly GCA_026770625.1 of Nicotiana glauca. NCBI lineage: Eukaryota > Viridiplantae > Streptophyta > Magnoliopsida > Solanales > Solanaceae > Nicotiana > Nicotiana glauca. Next base: position 73,376 of record MU704703.1, read on the forward strand.
TCAGTCAACATTCGAGGACGAATGTTCCAAAGAGGGGAATAATGTTTTGCCCCGCAGTATTACGTCGATGTTATGCTCTACAGTAATGTATTATGACGATGTTTCGTAATATTACGTTACGACAGTATTGCACCTAGCAGTATTACATTACGGTGATGTCACACTTTGCAGTATTAAGTTACGACGATGTTGCACCCTGAAGTATTGTACGTTAAATTTGTCGAAAGGTAATTTACATCAGTCCAAGTAAAAGATTATTCAGAGGTTATAAGGATTATGTTATTTCATAAGCGATTAGTACATTCATGAAGTTAAAAGGGGGAGCAAGTCAAAAAAAATGAATTTTTGTCCAAGTTTGGCATATTGGGATAAATATGGCTCAAGCTAAAATACGCAGTATTTATGGACTAGTGACATGCAAGGTACTACATGCCCATGCTAGTAAGGTGTATAAGGAATGTGAAAAGTGAGTAATATTTTAAGTAAGTGGGAATAATTTTCAATTTCGCGGATTATTAATTAATTATCGAGTAACAGGATATTACCCAGTTAAATAATAAGTAGGTAAAGATTAATAATCCTCACCCACCCTTCCACGTGGCATAAAGCCACAATAGCAAGGAAATGACTCTCGGTCACTTTTGCAAATGGCTACTAACCAACATATGACTTAAATTTAGTCTTATCAAAAGGAGACGTGAGCATTTATCCAGGAAATTGGGTAATCAATTCTTTAAGACCAAACTACATTCTGTTTTGTTTTGAGACCAAAAACGTTAAGAATCATTTTGATTAAGTCATTATGACCGTATTCTGTTTCGGTTTGAGCAGAATCATTTTTCGTCCAAATTTCAATCCAGTATGAATCAAAGATTAGTCAAAATTCCACGAAATTCCTTTCAATCTCTAGGAACCAAAAAAAGACGTATTCTTTCCAAGATTTCAAGTAACCAAAATGCTACTCCTCTCAAAAATTTCAAGGAAACCAAAACGTTATTTCACTCCAAAATTTTTAGGAACCAGAAGTAATTTCGTCCATAAATTTCTAAGATGTAGGGGCAAATTTTGTTCAATCAACGAAGGTTTTCCAACAGAATATTATACAGATTTTTACCTACTTCAGGTATGTTAAGGCACTTCCTTCTTTCTTTTGGCATGATCTAATGTGAAATGAATACGCTATTTCATAATGAATCTACTCCTAGCAACTAATGTTGTCCATGTTGTTTTTTTCCGTACAAATTTATTCTAAGAAAGTATGTATGATCCTTGAGTCCTAGTGAAATTCATATTGATGGCATGATGTCCATAATGTTAATCGAAGGTGCAAAGACCTTACATCACTCTAAAAGGTTTAGAACGTGGTTCCATGAGTTGAGCATGTATTATATATATGTATCTATTTTACTCTACCGAGCCGCGCTATAGTCGGCCCAGTACGGCACCTATTGATCAACCACTGATCAGTTGGGTTTACCGAGCTCCACGTGGCCGTGTATGATTCTACCGAGCCTTATGATGGTCGGGTACATTTTTACTGAGTCCTCTTTGAGGCCGGGTACAATATGATGATGATGATACCCACAGAGGCGAATGTTTTTAAAAGCTTATGTATATGTATGTATTATGCATTTCATGTCAGTAGTCAGCAGAGGCACTCAGATGTTATAGGTTGTAGCTCCCCTATCTGTCTTTACATTACTATTTTTATTTATGCTTTCCAGCCTTACATACTTAGTACTTTATTCGTACTAACATTCCTTTTGCCTGGGGACGCTGCGTTTCATGTCCACAGGTCCCGATAGACAGGTCTAGAGCCCTCCAAGTAGGCTATCAGCTCAGCGGAAGATATTGGTGCGCTCCATTTGCTTCGGAGTTGCTCGTTTGGTTAGCATGATTTAGACGTGTATTGTTTGATATGGCGGGACTCTGTCCCAACCTTTATAATATTTATGTACTCTTAGAGGCTTGTAGACATATGTCGTGTACGTAAAAGATTGTACGACCTTGTTGGCCTATGTTTTGAGTTTATAAATGATCATGTTGGCCTATTAGGCCCATATGTCACATGTATATGATGATGTAATAAGAAAGATACATTACTTAGGTACTCGGTTGAGTGAGGTACCGGGTGCCCGTCGCGGCCCATCGGTTTGGGTCGTGATAAAAGTGGTATCAGAGTAGTTCCATCCTAGGAAGTCTACAAGCCGTGTCTAGTAGAGTCTTATTTATGGGTGTGTCGTGCACCACACTTATAAGCAGGAGGCTACATGGCATTTAGGATTGTCACTCTTTTTTCTTACTCTAGATCGTGTGGTAGAGCTCACTTATAAGAATTTAAATTCAGAAATCCTATTTTATTTGCAATAAGATGATGCCTGCATCCGGAAAGAAGGTTGGAAAGAGATAGTTGTGTAAGAGCTAAGTCAAAAGAATTGGACTTTTGTATGCTGCCTACGATAAGTAAATATGAGGTCTTTAGCGTATCATGAGTGCACTGAAAGGTGTAAGCTTCCTGATAATAAGCCTTAAGGCAAGAATGCCTATCCATATTTATGGTGAAGGACAATGAGAAATTAAGAAGATAAGTACAAATTTTAGCAAGTAAAAGGAGCAAGGTGAAAAAGAGTACGAGGTACCCAGTTAATGAAGGTTAACTACATTTATAATTGAGGCAGTGCAACATAAGATTTTTGAGATATATTCAATAGTAACAAAGGTATATATACAATTGATGGCACCCATTCCAGTTATGCCCTATAGGGGCTAACAGGTGTAGTTTAAGAAAAGGATGGAACATCAGGACCTGGTTGGGGTTAGAGTAAACCAAAATGGTGAGTGGATTGTTTGTGTTAGTTGACATTTCCGAAGGGCATTGCAAGTGTGCTAGTAGATCCCCTCATGAGACACTTAGATGGTGCAGTCTAAAATAGTGCAGCCAGATATGAGTACTACAAAAGACATGCGCTATAAGCCTTGAAGGGATAAATATTGCCATAGTGTGGCTCCCTCCCCCAGTAAAGAAAGAATGTTAGGCAACTGGGAAAGCCAAGTGATGGGGCAAGGGGAGCCAAAAGCGAAAGAATATTTTGTTCGAGTTTTCAGAATAAAGTAGTAGACATAGATAATTAGCGGGAGATAAGAAGAGAGTTAATAAAGCATTATGAGTAAGATGTGGCACATGGATAACAATGGTAGAGTGTTACAGAACCTACAGTAAAAATGAAGAAAGAGACAAAAGGTGATGGGCCTTAAGAAAACAAAAGAGTATAGGTCCTATAGTCATGTCCTCATTTCAAGAAATAAGTCCGCAACTCTAGCGCGATTACCAAGAGGAAAAGTTAGACTCCAGAGTAATAGAAATCAGTATGGGCTGGTGAATAAGATAAACTAAATATGAATTAGGGACTGAGTGATTTGGTAATAGTCAGCATCATGAGAATTTCAGATCGCATACCGATAATAATAAAATGGACAATAAAAGAAGATTCATGAAAAATTCAGTGGATGGTCTTTCAGGGAGACGCTTCCCTAAAGCAAGCAGTGTGAGCAAAGTTAAACTTAAGAGACTGTACGTACTAGTTACGCTAAGTGTCACCCTTGAGAGTAAGGAATTTGTCATCCTTGGTACAGAAGGATTGCCGCAAGGCGAGTAGGATCATTAATGTTGTAAAAGGATGCCAGAGATAAAGAGGTAAAACATCTATAAGTAGATCCTCGTGGCTTTAGCTCATAGAACACCCCTAAAAGGGGGGGGGGGGAGAATATAGAGTGATGTGGCATTAAGTCAGAATTATGTAATTCTAGTTATTATGGAATGGTAAAGGAAGAATGCGATAAATCAAAGATGAATGAGATGACACTTATCCAAATCTTACAGATATGCTACGATTCAAGAATATTATACAAGCACGACATAAGGGAGAGGAAGTAAAGGTTCCCGCTCGAGCTGTTATTAATAAATAAGGAGCCAGTGCAAGACGTAAGTTAAAACAAAGTAAATAACTCAAGAAAGATTACGAGGAATATTGATATGAGAATGGGCAACGAGTAGTTAGTAATTGGTCGCGAAGATCCCAGTTATGGCTAAATAGGAGGTTACAGATGAGTCATTGGATCGTGTAAGATAAACACAATAGAACCCAACATGGATAATTCAGCATCGAAGAAATATCATTATGATACTTGTGATATATTCAAACAAGAGTCGGGGTAGTTAAACTTACCGTATGAGTGTTACATGGATAAAAGAAAATGCCACTGAGAAGGCAGTCAAAATATCAATTTAGAAGCAACCATGCAAGCACAAGGGTATGAAAGTAAGCAACTACGGATGATTATAGGCAAGTAAAGACATCAAAAAGGTTTGTAATAAGCTCACAGCTTTACGAGAGTCAAGGGTTCTCCCTAAGTAGTACAACGAAAGTCTAGCTGACAAAAAAATGAAAGAAGGCTTCAACCTAAGAACAATGACCTAAAGAGAAAATGGTGATGTAACAACAATCTCGCAACAACATTGTAAGCATTCCAAAGGAAAGTGGCACCTACCATGGCAAATGAACGGGAAGTAAGAATTAAAATTAATATTCGAGATCATATGAGTTGTATGAAAGCTCTGGCAAGTGTGGGCACAAAGATAAGCTAAGTATGGGCGCAACAAGGACGGCAGAAAAACCAAGAGAAGTAATACCTTATGTTGAAAGAAAGCTGAGATGGAACGAAAAGATTTATTCGATCAGTGATCCATAGTTAGTATGTTATGGATACACTCAAGATTTTGGAGCATTATCCAGGCAGCATATTTGTTGGCAATCATAAAGCTATAGAAGACTCAGGTATAAGTTAAAAGAAAGAATTAAGATAAGGGCATAGACAAAGGATTGAATTGTTAGAAGATTGTATCATGCATATTCCAGAACGCCCATGAAAGGCTAAGGTAATAAATGATACCATGAGCCATAGATCGGAATATAGCTTAAGCCTATGTAAAGGTTGATAAGAAGGAAAAGGAAACTAAATAATTACATCACCCAAGTAAATTAGGAATTTGATTATTGGACCTAGAAAAATTATAGAAGTTGTGCTTCAGAACATGACAAAATCATTCTTAATATCAGATGTTCAAGAAAAATAACACAACAATCATAATCTATAATGGCTCTATACGGAAGCCAGTTAGAAGAAGTACTAGCCTCATAAGAAGTCAGTACGAAGTGCCTACCGGATTGTATATGTACTAGAGGTGCGAGTATTATGATAGAGCTTCAAGTTATGGACGTGAATTACACCTAGGTGGAAGAGGGGTCAGGAAAGAGATAGAAGATACGATGCAAAATTTTAAGGTAAGTAAGGTAAAGGTGAACAACGTACGATATAATCAAAGGCAGAAGATCGTGAATAGTCATACTTCGGATATAAGGCTATAAGTGGAAGGATCCAATTACTGGGAATGACAGCGACATCATCGGTGGCATGTCTTCCAATCTATGTTTCTAAGTACTAAGAGATCTAGTTAAGAGAAAAGAGAAAAGTTGGAGACGATGTGATATCTCGCTTGACGTTCTAGAATAACATAAGAAAATCTATGGTGCAAGCAAGTTGAAGGAAAATTGCGAGTAGTATAAATAGATATGTATAGATCGCAAGCTAAAATGTGGTAGAGCGACAAAGTTTTAAGGAAGCATGAGTAAGGATGAGGAAAGGCAAGTGAAAAAGGTGACGAGATTGGATGTCTTTATGATTAAGCCCATAAAAACAAGAAGAGCAAACAATTTCTCTATGTTATACAAAGCTCACTACAGCCTTAATGAACTCAAAGGAGTCTCAGATTAATAGCATTTAGAAGGAATAAAATGCTGACCTGGTAATAAAATGAGGATATAATTGTGACAGATAAAGGATGATGTTTGGGCCTTCGTTTGAATAATGATTTGAAAAAAAAAAGAAAGAAGAAGAGAAGGAGAAAAGATTTCACTGGCGGCACGAAATTAGGATACCTCTATAAGGGGAATCACATTGAGACACTATGAAAAACTATTATAAGAATCACTTCGAACATTACTTGATGTAACGTAAGCCATAGGGGCAAAGTATTACGTAAGAAGTTTCAAGTTATCTATGGTATATTGTAGATCAATATTCAGTGAATCAACAATGGATGGTGAAAAGTCACAAAGTATGAGATGAGATTAGGCCATCATTCTAAAGATGAGCAGAAATGAGGAAGTATTAAAAGACTTAAATTTATACATATGGAATAAGCAACAAAAGTAAGCTAGGATTTGGTAGCAGACCTCATCAACGATAAATTAAAATAAGATATGGCCATATTCGCAAGTTCTACAAAGTATCGAGCAAAGGAATTCAGTATACCTATAGGGACCTAGAGAGGCATCCTATTAAGCCTTGTATATACAAAGTAACACCTAGAGACTGACAAAAAAAAAAGGAAAAAAAAAAGATGAATCGCATAAGTTCACCTACAAAGCCAAGGTCATACATGTTGCATAACAAAAGGTAACAGAAGTTGCAAGATTAGGAAGATTTCGACCACCGGTCATGATATCAGCAAAAGGACTAAAATGGAAAATACCCTAGTCTTTGGACTCATTCACAAATAGTTGCCTAGATGGCAAGGGAAGTTCTAAAGTATTCGAAAGATATAAGTTATGAAAATGATAAGTGCCACATTCGAGGACGAATGTTCCAAAGAGGGGAATAATGTTATGCCCCGCAGTATTACGTCGATGTTATGCTCTACAGTAATGTATTATGACGATGTTTCGCAATATTACGTTACGACAGTATTGCACCTAGCAGTATTACATTACGGTGATGTCACGCTTTGCAGTATTAAGTTACGACGATGTTGCACCCTGAAGTATTGTACGTTAAATTTGTCGAAAGGAAATTTACATCAGTCCAAGTAAAAGATTATTCGGAGGTTATAAGGATTATGTTATTTCATAAGCGATTAGTACATTCATGAAGTTGAAAGGGGGAGCAAGTCAAAGAAAATAAATTTTTGTCCAAGTTTGGCATATTGGGATAAATATGGCCCGAACTAAAATACGCGGTATTTATGGACTAGTGATATGCAAGGTACTACATGCCCACGCTAGTAAGGTGTATAAAGAATGTGGAAAGTGAGTAATATTTTAAGTAAGTGGGAATAATTTTCAATTTTGCGAATTAATAATTAATTATCGAGCAACAGGATATTACCCAGTTAAATAATAAGTGGGTAAAGATTAATAATCCTCACCACCCTTCCACGTGGCATAAAGACACAATAGCAAGGAAATGACTCTCAGTCACTTTTGCCAAATGGCTACTTACCAACATATGACTTAAATTTAGTCTTATCAAAAGGAGACGAGAGCATTTATCTAGGAAATTGGGTAATCAATTCTTTAAGACCAAACTATATTCTGTTTTGGTTTGAGACCAAAAACGTTAAGAATCATTTTGATTTCATTTTGACCACATTCTATTTCGGTTGGAGCAGAATCATTTTTCGTCATTCCTTCCAAGATTTCAAGTAACCAAAATGCTACTCCTCTCAAAAATTTCAAGGAAACCAAAACGTTATTTCACTCTAAAATTTTTAGGAACCAGAAGCAATTTCGTCCATAAATTTCTAAAAAGGAGGGGCAAATTTTGTTCAATTAACGAAGGTTTTCCAACAGAATATTATACAGAGTTTAACCTACTTCAGGTATGTTAAGGCACTTCCTTCTTTCTTTTGGCGTGATCTAATGTGAAATGAATACTCTATTTCATAATGAATCTATTCCTAGCAACTAATGTTGTCCATGTTGTTCTTTCCGTACAAATTTATTCTAATAAAGCATGTATGATCCTTGAGTCCTAGTGAAGTTCATATTGATGGCAAGATGTCCATAATGTTAATCAAAGGTGAAAAGACCTTACGTCACTCTGAAAGGTTTAGAACGTGGTTCCATGAGTCGAGCCTGCATTATATATATGTAACTATTTTACTCTACCAAGCCGCACTATAGTCGGCCGGGTATGACACCTATTGTGCAACCACTGATCAGTTGGGTTTACCGAGCTCCACGTAGCCGGGTACGATTCTTCCGAGCCTTATGATGCCCATAGAGGCGAATGTTTTTAAAAGCTTATGTATATTTATGTATTATGCATTTCATGTCAGTAGTCCCCAGAGGCACTCAGATGTTACAGGTTGTAGCTCCTCTATCTGTCTTTACATTACAGTTTTTATTTATGCTTTCATGCCTTACATACTCAGTACTTTATTCGTACTGACGTTCTTTTTGCCTGGGGATGCTGTGTTTCCTGTCCGCAAGTCCCGATAGACAGGTCGAGAGCCCTCCAAGTAGGCTATCTGCTTAGAGGAAGATATTGGTGCGCTCCATTTGCTTTGGAGTTGCTCATTTGGTTAGTATGATTTAGACGTGCATTGTTTGGCATGGCGGGACTCTGTCCTAACCTTTATAATATTTATGTACTCTTAGAGGCATGTAGACCTATGTAGTGTACGTGAAAGATTGTACGGCATTGTCGGCCTATGTTTTGAGTTTATAAATGATCATGTTGGCCTATTAGGCGCATATGTCACATGTATATGATGATGTAATAAGAAAGATACATTACGTAGGTACTCGGTTGAGTGAGGTAGCGGGTGCCCGTCGCGGCCCATCGGTTTGGGTCGTGACAGCATGGGCTTCTAAAAGATATACTTCAGTGGATCCATCCTTGATTTGAGATAAGTAGTGTAGGCACAGAAATAATGCCTCAACTTCTGAGCTACCCAAGTCAGAGCACAACAGGTGCATTCTAACAGGGAATACTGAGCCTCGTACGGGGTGAACTTCTTGCGGAGATAGTAGATGGCATGCACCTTTCTCCCCATTTCATCATGTTGTCCCAAAACACAGCCAAATGCTCCACCCAGTACTGCAAGGTCGAGCAATAGCAATCTACCTGGTTCGGATAGAACCAGGACTGGTGTCATTAACAAGTATTCCTTGATTCTGTCGAAAGCCTTTTGACAATCATCAGTCCACTTAGTGACGGCGTCCTTTTTCAATATCTTGAAGATTGGTTTGCAAATGAAGGTGGACTGGGCTATGAACCAACTGATGTAGTAGAGTCTTCCCAAGAAACTCATGACCTCTTTCTTGTTCTTTGACGGTGGTAATTCTTGAATGGCCTTAACCTTTGACGGATCTAGTTCTATTCCTCGTCGACTTACGATGAACCCAAGCCGTTTTCCGGCAGGAACCCCGAACGCATATTTGGCGGGATTCAGTTTCAGGTTGTACCTTCTTAATATGTTAAAGAACTTCCTCAAATCTCCCATGTGCTCCGCGGCTTTCTTGGATTTGACTATGACATCATCTACATACACCTCGATCTCTTTGTGTATCATGTCATGGAAAATAGTAGTCATGGCCCTCATGTAGGTGGCCCCAGCATTCTTTAATCCAAACGACATCATTTTGTAACAATACATTCAACACGGTGTAATGAAAGTCATTTTCTCCACGTCCTCTTCCTCCATCCATATCTGGTGATATATGGCGAAACAATCGACAAACGACTGCAGCTCATGCTTGGTGTAGTTGTCGATCAGGATGTGTATGTTTGGCAGTGGGAAGTCGTCTTTCGGATTGGCCCTGTTGAGGTCCCGGTAGTCAACACAGATTCTGACCTTCCCCTCCTTCTTTATTACTGGAACAATGTTAGCTAACCATGTCGGGTATTCCACTACCCTGAGGACCTTGGCTTTGACTTGCTTGGTGACTTCTTCCTTGATTTTCAAACTCATGTCCGGTTTAAACTTTTTGACCTTTTGCTTTACCATTGGACATGTCGGATCTGTTGGAAATTTGTGAGCTACAATGGATGTACTGAGACCGGTTATATCATCATATGACCAAGCAAATATGTCCTCATACTCTTTTAAGAACTCCGTGTACTCTTTCTTTTCTGACGGCAACAGGTGAACACTGATGCGTGCTTACTTGACATTCTCTGTATCCCCCAGGTTGACAACCTCGGTTTCGTCCAAGTTAGAGTTAGGTCTGTTCTCAAAATCCTCAATCTCTTTAATGACCTCTTTTGTTATTTCATCTTCTTCTGAATCTATGTCTGTTTGTCACGTTATCTCATCGCGTGTCACATTCATCGGTTCATCAAGATAAGTAATAGTAATATTGTGTATTGTAGAGAAAAATAATAAGAGCGAGTTTTAAATAAGGAATTGAAATGCTTTGATAAATGTTGAAAATTGTTTTGAACATCGAGGATCTTTTTCAAAATTTTAGAGGTAATACTGAAAGAAAATCAACTAATGAAAAAGTATAAGACAATGCATAATGCTTTGTTCAGCCTTGCTACCCCGAAGCTCTCCGAGCCTTGGCAACCCTAACGGACCAATTGTTGAGGAGTTCTCCTTGGTTCGCTGTCTGTATGGATGGGCCTTCCTCCCTTTCCTCCTCGAGAATGACATGACAGTCCATGTTGTCATCTTCCAAGAACAAATTCTTCATTGCTGCTAATGCTTCATCCTCCTCTGACGCATATATGATGTCGGCTGGTTGGAAGGTCTGTTCCAGGTGGGGTATCGGGTGCTCCAGCAGATAGTAAGGGCTGCGCCATGGTGGCGACCAGTTCTTGAACTCCTGCCACGTATATCCATATCCTAACCCGAAAGTGGTGCCATTCTTCTTCAGCTTGATCGGCTTGGCGATTCCTTGAAGGTTCTTGCCGAGCCCTTTGCCAGGTTCATACCCGCTCCAATTCAGGATACTTTCTATCTTGTTATCCCACCATTTATCTTTATCCTTGGCGTTCACTCGCTCAATGTGGTGGTAAGTTTCTCCTCCTAGCTTCCTTCTCCCTTTAATTGCTAGGATAGTTTGACGACTGTATATGGGGTTACTCCCGTCACCATGAATGATCACCTTTTGGTGATTCCACTCGAACTTCACCACCTAGTGCAGGGTGGATGCTACAGCTCCAGCGGCGTGGATCCAAGGCTTTGACGTCTATAGCCCCTTCCTTAATTTCATGCAGGCTCTTCCCTAATGTTCTGAGGGTCGCCAATGGACAAATTTTGAGGCTGGATCCTCCCTCAATCAAAGTCCTGGTGATGAAATAGTCTTCGCATTGCACAGTGATATGCAGTGCTTTGTTGTGTCCTAAACCTTCAGGGGGCAACTTATCCTCGTGGAAAGTGATCTTATGACTCTCCAATACCTACCCGACCATGTTTTCCATCTTGTCTCCAGTTATATTACTGGGTACGTACGCCTCGCTTAGTATTTTCATCAAGGCATTCTTGTGTTTTTCGGAGCTTTGCAATAGAGCCAGAATGGAGATCTATGCTGGTGTTTTGTTCAATTAGTCAACAACTAAATATTCTTTTGCATGTATCTTTCGCCAGAGATCATCAGGTCGAGTTTCAATAGGCCGTCCAGAGGCCTGCTTACTTGATTTGACTAAGTGCTATGGAGTATAGATTCTGCCAATCTTGGCCATACCCTGCGCTGCAATTGCTTCTCCAGACCTAGACTTTCCCTTTCTCCTTGCCTCGACGGTGTAATCCCAAGGGATGGCCTGTGTATGGAATAGCGTTACTGCTGACATCGCTACAGGAATGGGCACTGTCATTTTGGGTGGCAGTACAACCCCTTCAAATGGTATTTTTGGAGACCCGAACTCTACCTCGATCAGCTTTGTGGTCTCTTTGGATGACAGTGTTTCAAACTCGAAAGGCACAGACATGTTTACTTCAGCATCCCCAGAGGGTTGGATCAGGACTACAATTGGATTCAATGTGACGGTTGGTTTCTTGGTCTCATCACCTTTGGCAATTAATCCAATTGACCCTTTGGCATCCCAATCATCTTCTACTTCGATCATATGCACATCACCACTTTTATGATCAGGCAAAGGATTATTGCGAACATTAGGAGCAGGTTCCTTGGCCACGATTATTTTGCTGTCAATCACAGCTTGGATTTTGTCTTTCAGAGATCGACACTCATCAATGGTATGCCCTTTCATGCCGGAATGGTGCGCACAGGTTTTATTGTCATTGACCCACTGGGAGGGATTATCTGGTGTTTTGGTAGGTATTGGGGTGATGTAACCGGCTACTTTGAGTCTTTCATATAATTGGTCGATCAGTTCGGCGATGGCGGTGTATTGCTTGGAAGGTCTACGGTCGAAGTTAAGGCATGGCCTGGGGAAGTTTTGGCTAGTGGGAAGTGACAGGTAGTGACTGTTATAGGCCTGGTAGATGGGTGCAGGCTGGGAATATTTTGGTGAAGTAGGTTGGTATGGAGATGGTTGGTAAGCGGGCGATGGAATTTGGTAAGAAGGTGGAGGTGCTTGGTAGTTGGGAATAGGCTGGTATGTGAGAGGGGCTACCGGGTAGGCTTGGTATTTTATGGGTGACTTGGTTCTTTGTGCGACCATCACGGCGCTCACATCCTTTTTCTTTGATGTGCCACCAGATTGTAGGGCCTTGTTAGTAGCTTGAACTGCCTCAAAGTTGGTGACCATTCTGCTCTTAATTCCCTCTTCAATTCTTTCTCCTAGCTTGATAATATCGGAGAACTTCTGACCCTCTATCAACATCAACCTCTCATAGTATTGTGGATCCTGTGCTCGGACGAAAAACCGGTTCATTTGTTCCTCCTCTAAGCCCGACCTGACCTTGGCAGCCTCGGATCTCCATCGAGTGGCATACTCGCGAAATATCTTGGTAGGTTTCTTCTTCAGGTTTCGGATGTAGAAGATATCTGGTATGTTCTCTATATTGAACCTGAATCTATCCAAAGTCGGACGCCATTCCAACCCAGCTCGTCCACTTTTTGAGATCTTGGCTGATGTACCAAGATAGCGCATCTCCTTTCAAGCTTCTCATAAAGAGTTTCATGTGGATCTTCTCATCTCTTCTACATCGACCAGCTTGTCACAATATGTCCTCAAATGGACTCTAGGATCCCCCAACTCGTCAAACATTTCAAACTTGGGAGGTTTGTACCCCTCCGAGAGTTCAACATCTGGCTGAATGCAAAGATCCTCATAATTCAGCCCTTCAATGCCTTTTCTTCCTTCAACGCCCTGGACTTGGCTATTTAATTTCTTAAGCTCGGCTGCCAAGTTCTTGATGAGAGAGTCTTTGTTATCAGACTCTAGTGTGTTTGTGATGGGTTGAGTGTATGGTGGTATGGTTTCCACATATATGGGAGTGTGGTAGGGATGATCATTTGTTGGAGTGTTGTTGAGTGTCGCAATGAGTAGCAGGCTGTTTCTGTGGTTTTAGGATGTTCTGTGGAGGTATGGGGTGTTGAGTATTGGGAAAGTTGATGTCTGGGGTGGTAAGGGAGAATGACAGACTTGCCAAGTTCCAAACTTGGTCCAGTTCTTCTTAAAACTTCGGTAACTTTTGTTTGAGTTGAGCGGCACTCTCTCTGGATACCTGAACACCCTGAGGAACCTCTACCCTTTCAGCTGAGTCATCCTTTCTGATGTTGTTCACGTTCTCCATCTTTGCTTTGTTCTTGCTTTTGATAGGACTTGGAGGATGAGGAGGAGGGCCCTTAGATCCTGTAGAGTAGGATGATGATGCCAGAATGCACGAACTAACCTTTGGGGAGGGGAATAAAAAATAAAAGTAAAAACAAAAAGGTAACAAGTTAGTACGGATCCTAAGAAAAATATTGCAATATTTAAACACATAGCATCAAAATATAATTCGTGTCCTAAATTTGGTGCCTCCTTGTGCCCGAGGTAGGCCTAGCGACAAGTTGATTTTGAGAACTTATAATTCTAAATGCCTCATTTTATTGATAAAAATAAGATGAATCCCAAAACATCACTAAAATTGCATAAAGTAAAATATCACTAATGGCCATTGGCCTTATTACATTGATAACATGAAAAGCTAAATTCCTATCTACTTGGTCCTAGAAGGACCTTCCCCAGGTTGAATGTTCTCGTTGATCAGATCCTCCAGCTCGCTCAATTTTATAATTATTTAAGGGATATATAACTACAGAAAATGGGGGTCAAATAATTGATACAAATAATCAAAAACGAAATGGAATGGGGCAAAAATTTGGAAAGGGAACAGTACTAGAAATCGAATCACCAAAAGGGATTTTGAATAATTAAAGATGGGGTTTAAAAGAACTAAAAATTTGATAGTTTTTGGAAAGAATTCAAAAAAAATAAGTAAACACATAAGAGGGAGGGGTTCCGAGGTTTATAAATAACAGGGATCACCCCATGCAACACCCGGTAGCCATTTATACAAGTGGTGTTATCGCGTGATCATCATATCCATGTCTACCCTTTCCCACCCCGTTAAGGTATTAAGCGCGAATTGGTCTCGATTATTATTGTGTGCTATTACCCGTCCCATTCCTATCAGTCTCGGAGGTGTACAGGACTACTAATCCTAAAGGGAAGGGAATTTGGCTTTTCAGAGGTTTTAAAAGGTTAAAATAATAAGGCATCAGGCAAAACACATGAAAGCAGTTGTGGGAATACAAACACATAAGGCTCAGAAAAACCTCCTTTAATCACAGAAAATCATGTAGCTTAGCACGTCTTACATATACTGATTAGGTCGAAATTTATACTTAGCGTTAGGCAGATTGGTTCATTACATATTTTTCAGGCAAGAAATTCACATTAGGCTCACCTGGCTGCAACTTATCGAAGGCCAGCATAATTACTTAACAACGTATTTATTTGCCTACGTGATGACCTATAGGCATCGCATCTACAAGTTTGGGAAAACAATGCATACTGATTTAAGAAAACGTTATCAGCTATTTGAAAGAGAAGGCATTTCAACAAGAGACCATGGATTTTATAACCAGTAATTCATTATTACTATAGGTCTTAGACTTATAGCAAGCAAGCGATTCAAATTTGATTGATTCCTATAGGTATGCTTTCTATAGCATTTGTCGGCTTTAGAACAAATTTGAAAATATAATAAAAGTGCATAAACCCTATAGGCATGACATCTAAATGCTAGATTTTGCATGTACATGACATATGATCGCTTTATTTGGTTATAAAGCCCTATAAACGTTTGCCTGGTGAGAAGTGGATATGCAGGAATCAGAAAGGACCTATAGCCATATTTTCTACATGCAGAAATCCTTTAAACATGGTATATATATGAGAACATGCTGAAATTAAAATTCTATAAACAAGTTATCGATATGAGATTATGCTAAAATTAAAAAAATCCTATAGGCAGGTTTTCTATAAGAGAACATGCCAAAATTAAAGAAATCCTATAGGCAGGTTTTCTACATGAGAACATTCTAAAATTAAAGAAATCTTATAGGCAGGTTTTCTACCCCTTTTGCATACATGTTACCCCTTTCCTTTTCACTAATCACCCCAGAGATTATTACAGAGTTTTATTACAGACCAATAATGATTTGAAAAGAAATCAGAAATAATATTACAATCAGAACTCCTAAGCTGCATCCAAGGAGCCTAATTCGAACTCCAAGTCTAATAATATGGTATGAGCCAACTGCCAAGATCATGTTCCAAAACCTTTCTCTTACCAAGGGTGTGTCAAAGTTCCAAGGAGTTTCAGGAACTCCAGGCAATGCTCACACCTCAGGTATCATTGCAAAACGTTGGATTAGGGTAAAGTATGGAAGAGCCAGCCCTCCAATGTCCAAGTTCAGAGGGAACTCAAGGTCCCAAAGCAAGGCTCATGAGAGGGGGTAGAACTTAGAGTCTAGGAACAAGTGTAAGTGCAATAGAGGGGTTTAAGGGATGCCAAGGCAGGTTGGTGGTCATGCCCAGCAACATACAATGCTGGCACAGCCCTGACCAGCCCACTAGCCAAGCATTGGAGAGTCCAGGACCTATTGAAGGTCAAACCATGGCCTGTGCAGTAATTGGGATACTGTCAGCCCAAGGTTTCAACTCAGCACATAAAGGGGGGAGTTAAGGGGTAAAGATTTTCATGAAAGCAGAAGCAAAGAGAACAAAGAAATACTTAGCATCAATAGAAGAATGAGACTATAAAATAAACACATAGGGATGAGATAAAAATTTAAATAAAAAGGGGCATACCAGTTTTCAGAAAGCTAAGCAAGTAGGGAAAAATAGTAGACTTAGGGAAGCCAAGTTGCAATCAAGAAGCACTAGGGTAAGTTTAGAAGAGAGTTGTGGTTATTGCAAATCGTGTGTCTTAAAAAAAGAATTGCCAAGTACCTATAATGCAGGAAAGAAGCAGAAACGGGCAAAAAATCAATCACACAAAGTTTCCCTTTAATTAGGGATTCTGATTTCAAACGGGCAAAAGTAAATAAGGAAAGAATTTGATCAAGAATTTTCCAAAGTAGTACAAAGAGGGTAAATGCATAAGAGTTAATTTAAGGCAAAATCCAGTGGTACACGGTTTATGAAATATAAGGAAAGGGAATCAATCAGACAGTCAGTAAAAATAAAATTGCAGGCTTTGTTCGAATGAACCAAGTCCAGAAAAGAGAAGAAAGGGTTTTACTTAACGAAAATCAAATAACAGTCAATCAGCATTACTAGAAGAATTCGAAATCAATCAATAATTGGCAAGACCTTTTTTTGAAAGAAGAAATTCTCATATATAAAGCACACGAATATCAAACAAAAAGGAGTTGTCATGCTGATTAGAAAAGACTCTCAAAGAAAAGTTCAGAGTTATAAACAAAGAGTTTCCAGTCCAATTATAAACTCAGAATGAGTCTGAGAGTTCAGGGTTTCAAAGCAGAACCCTAGTCCAAACATCAAACCAAACTCGCCAAAGAAAACCCCCAATTCTTAGGGTTTTTCAATTTGAACCAGATGCAGATACAAGAAGACAAATAACAAGCCCAAAGGTCTCTTTTAAAGATTTAAACGGGTAAAATAGCAGGTTTGAAACAAACATAGTGAAAAACTTACATAAAGGCGATGTTTTAAGATAAGCTTGAAACTTAAACAAGTTCAGAAGATAAAGAGGCAACACAAAATTAAAAACAATAAATGAAACATGTTTAAAATTCAAACAAAGGTCCTGTAAAGGAGAATAAAGAACTAAGAGCTTAGTGGAAAATACAGTAAAGAACACAGGGGTAACGAACACATAAACATGTAAAAACATGAAATAGAAACCACTAGAAGGAAGAATGGAGCACAATAGGGACATGCATAATCAAGCAAACATAAGAACATAGGTTTAGAACATGCGAGGTAGATAAATATGAACATAGCAAAGAAAGATTCACACAAAGAAGAGAAGAAAGAGTTATAGAAACATCTCAAAACATTTTGGAAACCCTAAATCGAAGCGAAACAGGTCTTGAAAGAAAAGATTGTGAAAAACAATTAAAACTTTCAGTAGAACACAGATATAGCATAGATCTAAGAAAATAAACAGAGAAAAACCACAAACAGCTTAAGGTTTCAAAGAAACCTTAGAAAAATAAGAAAGGCTTGGAAAAGTTAGATTCTGGGTCGAAGAGGTCAAGAATCAAGCTTCTCGTGCTTGAATACGCCGGAGCATGGTCGGAGAGGCCATAGAACCATAGATCTAAGAAAGTCTGGAGGAAAACCATTGAGGTCAGACCTCTAAGCTTCAAACAAACATGGTCTAATGGCAGAAGGGGGTGAGTACAGGCCACCCATGGCCTGAAAAGCCATGGATTCCGGTAGAATTATGGTGGAGAAGAGGTCGGAGACGATTATGGTTCTGAAGAACCTTCGAGAGAGTTTTGATAGTGGAGAGCATTCAAAGGCAGTTGAGATATGGAAAATGAGAGATTAGGGTAGGTCTTTTGGGTTTAATTATGGAAGGGTAAATTATGGTCGTTGATCTGTATGATCAAAGGCCTAGATTTAAAAGGGTAGGTGGGAACTGGGTAGGGCCATTTGGATTGGGTTATGGGTTGGGTCGAATTAAAAATGGGCTGGTCTGGTTGGGGTTAGGATTGGCTCAATTAAGGGTTATAATTGAAATGTAAAAGGGGCTGTAATTGAAATAAAATGAGGCTAAATGTTAAATAGCCAGTTTTTCCTTTTATTTTATAAAAATAGTAAAAATGATTTTAAAAGCAAATTAAAAGTACTAAACCAATTAATAGTATATAAACATTAATTAAAAAATATTTGAACTAATTTTATAATTATAAAGTACTATTAATCGTAAAATAGGCTATAATTGTAATTATATGCAATTTAGCTTTAAGAATACCAAATAAATTTGTAAGAATATAAAAAAATCACCTTAATTATATTTTAGTGTAGATATAAGAATAAAATAATTTATTCACTAAAAATGATAATTCTGGGAATAATTATGGGATTTGTATTGCTAAAATAAATATTAAATTGGTTTTGAAACTCCTTAAAAATTTTGGATACCAAAGCACTTGGGTATGCTTATGTATGCATATATATGTTATTTTGAAAATATTTTGGGTATATAAAATACATAGGGAAAAAATGGGTATCAACATTGACTTGATGCATTCGCTGAGGTTGGGTACTTTTCTTTAGCTTTTGTTGGGCAGAACCCTGTAAAGCCCATCTTGCTACATTTTCTTTGTATTAGTTTCGGAAATAGAGTTAGACAATAGGCAAGAAAATGAATTTGAGGAGAAGTGTCCATTTCGGGAAGGAAGGAAGGACTTATCTGGGAGGCTTCAATATACATGACATGCTTCTTGGACTGGATGCCCGACCCGCACAAACTTTCCCAACTTCTCATAAACTCATTGTGACCCGTGTTTCAAAACCAGGAAATCTTTCCAGGACTCTTTCAAGGGTGAGAAGTGCCTTCTTTTCGATCGACGGAGCCCTTTACGGGTTTTCGCCAATCGACCTCTCTCATTTCTCTTCTCACTGTCGCCTGATAGTGCTCTTTACGAGTTTTCACTAACCTAGCTCTCTCATTTTCCATTTCTCTGCCCCCCGCCGCCTTATGGTGTCCGTAGGTTTTTACCGATAAGACTCTCTCATTTTATTTCTCTTATCTTGATTGTAACAAATCCAAGCAACTGTGTTTTCTAATTCCGATGCCTCTGTCGATAGATCAGAAGGACTTGGACAAGGTTTGGGTAAAAAGAGAATTGGATCGCATTACAACTTTGGAACAGGTCAGTGGGATCATCGCCGAACCATTATATCATCCGCCGCAGTTTCACTTTTTGGAGAAAACTTAATTTTTATTTTGTTGTGAATGAACCCCAAAGAGAGGCTGCCAATGTATCCTTTTGGAATCAAGTCAAACGTAGTTCAGGGAAAACTTTATTTTTGATTTTCTTTTGTTTATCTGTTTTGCTTTATTTTTTTTCATTTTTTTTTCAATAACACTTTTGGGTTCCAAACAGGGTAGTCAAAGATGAGTGACTGGCTTAAAGGGTTTGCAAAAGGGTTGATAATGTTTAGGTAGCGAGAAAAAAAACCTTCGTCATTGCAATCAGACAATGTTGTCGCTGCAGAAAGCCTAAACATAGTACGTTTTTACTGCATCCACATTCACAATTTCTTCGGGATCATTTCATTCGACATGTCCCGAGTATAATGCTCCTCTTGGCAATATCTTTCTGATGATATACCGGCCTTTCCAATTAGGAGCAAACTTTCCTTTCGCTTCCTGGTGATGGGGAAGAATGTGCCTTAACACGAGTTGCCCCACTTCGAAATTCCTGGGCCGCACTTTCTTATTGTAGGCACGGGCCATTCTCTGCTGGTACAACTGCCCGTGGCAGACTGGTGCTATTTGCTTTTCATCAATCAGGGTCAACTGTTTTAGACGGGTCTTGACCCACTCACTGTCTTCAATTTCAGCTTCAACAATGATCTGGAGAGAAGGAATTTCAACTTTCGTGGGTATTACGGCTTCAGTGCCATAGACCAAGAGGTATGCGGTTGCTCCAACCGATGTGCGCATCGTCTTACGATATCCCAGTAATGCAAATGACAACTTTTCATGTCATTGACTGGAGCTCTGAATCATCTTTCTCAAAATCTTCTTGATGTTCTTGTTTGCTGCTTCGACGGCGCCATTGGCTTTAGGCTGTTAAGGAGTAGAGTTCCTATGCGTTATTTTGAATTGTTTACATATCTCTTCCATCAAACGACTATTAAAGTTTGCAGCATTATCTGTGATGATCGTCGCGGGAATACCAAAATGGCAGAAAAGATTAATTTGCACGAAATCTACCACAACTTTCTTGGTGAAAGATTTGAGAGTGATGGCTTCAACCCATTTTGTGAAGTAGTCAATGGCGACCAATATGAATTTGTATCCATTTGAGGCTTTTGGCTCAATTGGCCCAATGACATCCATGCCCCGAGGAACAAACGGCCAAGGCGCTGACATGGGATGCAGTTCTATGGGGGGTGCATGAATCAAATCACTGTGCACCTGACACTGATGACACTTCCGAACAAAGCTTTCTTGGTGAAATATTTGCGAGTGATGGCTTCAACCCATTTTATAAAGTAGTCAATGGCGACCAGTATGAATCTGTGTCCATTTGAGGCTTTCGGATCAATTGGCCCAATGACATACATGGCCCAAGGAACAAATGGCCAAGGCACTGACATGGGATGCAGTTTTGTGGGGGGTGCATGAATCAAATCATTGTGCACCAGACACTGATGACACTTCCGAACAAAGATGAAACAGGATTTTTCCATGGTTATCCAGTAGTAGCCTGCTCGGAGGATTTTCTTCGCCAAAACATACCCGTTTATGTGGGGTCTACACACTCCTGCATGTACTTCATGCATGATCCTTCCAGCCTCTTCGGCGTCAACACATCTTAACAAGTTGAGGTCCGATGTCCTTTCGTACAAGACATCACTACTTTAGAAAAAACCACTTGCGTGTCGTCTAATGGTTCATTTTTGGTCTCCACTGGCTTGCTCGGGGTATTCTTTAGTCTTCAGAAATATTTTGATGTCATGGTACCATAGTTGGGTATTTGGTTCTGCATCAACTGTATTGAAATAATGATGCCTTTCTCGGATTTGGATTTCTAAGGGATCTATGTGAGCATTGTCTGGGTTAGGCAGCATTGAGGCCAAAGTAGCAAGTGCGTCATCCAATTAATTATGACAACGAGGGATGTACCTCAATTCTATCAATTTGAATCGCTTGCTAAGTTTTTCCACATGCTTCTTGTAAGGGATAAGCTTAACATCTCGGGTTTCCCATTCTCCCTGAGCTTGCCGAATAATAAGATCTGAGTCCCCCATGATCAACAGCTCTTTGACATCTTGGTCAATTTCCATGTTCATACCCATGATGTAGGCTTCGTACTCAGCGGTGTTGTTTCTGCAGAAAAATCAAAGCCTGGTTGTGGCTGGGAAATGTTGACCAATAGGTTAGATCAATATTGTCCCAATTCACACACCTTTTGCATTTACCGCTCCATCAAAGAACATCTTCCAAGAAGTAGTATCCTCGAATATTGCCTGGACTGAGTTTACCTATTCATCTGGGAAGTAAGTGTTCCAAGGTTGGTAGTCATCATCAACTGAGTTTTCAGCCAAATGATCCCCCAACGCCTGGGCTTTCATTGTCGTGTGAGTGACATAGACTATGTCAAATTCAGTGAGCAGAATCTGCGATTTTGCTAATCTCCCTATGGGCATTGGTTTTTGGAATATGTATTTCAAAGGATCCAAACCTGGTTATGAGGTAAGTGGCTTTGGCTTGCAGATAATGTCTCAACTTCTGAGCAACCCAAGTTAAGGCACAACAGGTTCTTTCCAATAGAGTATACTTAGCTTCATAGCTGGTAAACTTCTTGCTCAGATAGTAGATTGCCTACTCTTTCTTTCCGGTTACATCATGTTGCCCGAGGATACAGCTGAAAGAATTTTCCAAGACTGTCAGGTACAAGAACAGAGACCTCCCTGGCTCCGGTGGGACCAAGACTGGCGGATTTGATAGATATTTCTAGATCTTATCAAAAGCTTCTTGACATTCATCCGTCCACTTGACTGCTACATCTTTCTTCAGCAATTTAAATATGGGTTCACACGTGGATGTCAACTGAGCAATGAACCAGCTGATATAGTTTAATATGCCCAACAAACTCATCACAAATTTTTTGGTTTTTAGAGGAGGCAAATCCCGGATAGATTTTATCTTCGTTGGATATAACTCAATACCTCTCCGGCTGACTATAAAGCCCAAATATTTGCCTGATAGAACCCTAAATGCACATTTGGCTGGATTCAGCTTCAAGTCATATTTGTGCAAATGCTCAAAGAATTTCCTTAGGTCCTGAACGTAAGAATCCTGGGTTTTGGACTTGATGATTACATCATCCACATACACCTCTATTTCTTGGTGCATCATATCATGGAAAATGATGGTCATGGCCCTCATGTAGGTTTCCCCTGCATTCTTCAGACCAAACGGCATGACCCTACAACAGTATGTACCCCAAGGTGTGGCAAAAGTTGTTTTCTCTGCATCTTCTTCATCCATCAACACCTGGTGATATCCTGCGTAACAATCCACGAAGGACTGTATCTCATGTTTGGCGCAGTTATCAACAAGGATGTGGATTTTTGGAAAAGGGAAGTTATCCTTGGGGCTTGACTTGTTTAAATCTCTGTAATCCACACACACTCGAGTCATTTCATCTTTCTTCGGTACTGGAACTACATTGGCTAGCCATGTGGTGCACTAGACCACTAGGATTACCCCTGCTTTCAAGTGTTTCATGACTTCTTCTTTGATCTTGTCACTGATGTCAGTTTTAAACTTTCTTTGCTTTTGCTGGACAGGGGGATTGTCGACGCCCCCCATTTTTCCTCGTGGGGAGAGAGAAATCGGGTTTACGACATTATGGGTGGAATGACTCCTTTATCCACTTTTGGGGGAATTTGGGCTATGGAGTTTGAAGAGTCGCCACCTAATGATTATAGTACATTAGGACACTTTTGGAGAAAACAAGAAGGATTTGAAAGAAAACCAGAGTTTGGGTAAGGGCTTGAGATTATCTCGAGGGGAAGGTGTTAGGCACCCCTCAAGATCCACTAGTGTGGTTCCCGGCCTTGCTTAGTTGTGACTTTAAGAAGAGTAGGAGTAGACGAGCAAAGTTTGCACATAAGAAATACAAGCAAGTTGACAATTTTGAAAGAAGAATGGCACAAGTAAAAGAGAGTTTTAGTTAGAGGAAAACATTTAAACAAAGGAAAAGTAAAGAAAGAGGGTCCTATGTTTAACTATAATATGGATCATTTGGTGCAATACCCAGCAATCATTCTCACACGAGATATTAACGCACCGTCATCATCTTCATATTCTACCCTTCCCACCCCGTTAAGGTATTTAAGCGTGATTAGTCTCGTTTACTTATTTCATGCTAGTACCCATCCCAACCTATCAGTCCCGGGGTATTTGGACTTCTAATCCTAAAGGGGAGAAGGGGATGGAGGCATATATAAAGTTTAAAAGGACAAACTACTAAGGCGTCAATCAAAACAAATAGCAAATAAGTGG
Source organism: Nicotiana glauca (assembly GCA_026770625.1). NCBI lineage: Eukaryota > Viridiplantae > Streptophyta > Magnoliopsida > Solanales > Solanaceae > Nicotiana > Nicotiana glauca. The sequence goes on from MU704703.1 coordinate 96,906, forward strand.
GGTACAAATAAAACACTCAAAGGTTCATACAAACCCCATAAATCACAACAACAATTAGTTTAGCATGACTCGCAAGTACTGATTTGGTCTTTAAAATTATCGGTGGACGGATTAGTTTAACACATAGAGTTAGACAGCAAGTCCGCATTAGGCAACCCGGATCCAGTTGTCAGAACTTAAGATATTTTAAAACAAGTGATTCAGAAAACACTAATTTTAGACAAGAGCCTGTACAGAAGAGTTTTGAAATAGAAAATTTGAAGATTGCAGAAGTTCAGAGATGGCTTGCAAATTAGCCGAATTGTTTAAGTAAAAGTATAGTAAAGTTGTAAAGAGGCATTTTTCGAAAAGCATTGAAGTAAAAATGTAGGCAGAAAACAAAAGGGTGGTTTTAGAATAAAGATGTAAGTTTGGAATTTAAAGTACACCACAGATCTATAGAAATGTTGAAAGAGACGGACTTGGACAGGTTTCAAAAGCAAACAGGTTTGGACAAATTTTTTGCTGAAAGCGTTTGAGTCTAGCTGACAAATTATCACTCATATTAGGCGAGTTTGAACTCCTATAGTCATGATATCTATATCTTGATTTTTTAAGACTCATTACTGTCATTGAACTGACGAGGGGATGAATATTCGATTGCCCTACAGTTTGCCTAGCGTTTTATGTGTCTCCTATAGGTATGATCTCTATCGTGCTTACAATGCAAAGTCCTATAGACATGATTTCTAAATGGTATGCAATATTAAAGTCCTATAGGCATGATTTCTACCCATTGACTTATGCAAGTAATATAAACCCCTCCCACACCATTTCACTAATATTCCCCAAATTCTTTTACAAGATCGTTACAGAACCAAAAGAAAGTAAAAAAAATACATTACAGCCTACAGCTAGATCCGAGCAGCCTATTTCAATATTAATGCCCAATAACATGTGTTTCACCAGATCCGAATTCCAGATTCCAAGGCCTTCTCTTGGAGGGTTTCAAAGTTCCAACGGCTTTCAGGAAGCCCAGGCGATGCTTACACCCTAAAGATTTAATGTGGTAACAGAGTAGTGCAATGTGTGGAATTACCAGTCCTTAGGCATCCAAGTTCAGAGGGAACTCTAGGGTCCCTAAGCATGGCTTACCGTAGGGGGGAAGAACTTAAAGAACTAAGAATGAGTGTAGAGTGAGGGGATTAGAGGAAACCAAAGCAAAGGATGGTCATACCCAGCCATGGGTAAGACTGGCACACCCCTGACCCTTTACTTTATTCAAGCAAATAAAAGAGCAGACTTTTAAAAGTCAGACATGGGTCTGGGTGGTGATTAGGGAACCACCAGACCCTAGTCAAGGCTCAACACATAAAGGGGGTTAAGGGAATGGGACTATTTGAGTAAAGGTTCAAGAGAACCTGGTTCTAGAAGGATAGCAATAGGGTGCTAACCTCAGCCTGGAACAATACTCATACATAAAAGGGGGTTAAGGGAATGGGATCACATGAAAGCATTCACATAAAAAGAGTATAATAGCTCTTTAAAGATGCAGAAGCATGAAGAAAGGCTTAACAAACTAATGAATAGTCACACAATGCAAGAAAACATGTGGTGAGAGATTATGTAAAAGGGAGAAGTAAACACATAGTTTTGGGGAACAGTATTTAATTTATAGAAACCTACCAGTTGCGAGTTACAAATAACAGAGTAAATAGAGCAGTAAAACAGCCAGAAACCCTTCAGCAAACACTGGAGGAAAGCAAAAGAGATTCTGAAGTCTAGCCTTGGCTTTCAGCCGGCTAGTCAGAACAATAGTACAAGTAATAGTAAAGAAGAGAGGGATTTGAGTGTGTGTGTGTGTGTTTTTTGAACTCTCTTGTTCGTGAGTTTAAAGAAAAGGGGTAGGGTATTTATAGTTTGAAAATAGTTGGTAAGTATGGCAAAAATATAATTCAATACCAATCAGAATCAATTAGAAGAAGGGAACTCCTTTAATTAAGGAATTCGAATTTGAATAGGAGAGGGAAGAGTTGTTTTTTAAGGAAAGAAAATCAATAAAACATGGTGCGATAAAGGGTAAATACATAGGAGAAGCTTTTAAAAATACACGGTTAGACAAATACGGTAAGGGTAAAATCAATCAATCACATAGTAAATTAGGAATCAAAGATTCGAACTTAATAATGAATTAAGTTAGAAAATAGGTCCAAATCAAACAAGGAGAGAATCAAATAAATTCTTATAGAAATAAATCCCAAAAATTAGGGTTGTTTAGAGAGTAAAAGGTTTGACTATAAAGAGCGCATAAATTTAAATATGCGAGGCTAGAATTAAATGAACAGTGTAGTCATCTGATCAAATAGAAGAACATAGACATGCGAGAAATCAAGAGGTCTTGCAAAGCTTAGCAAGAATCAGAAACATGAGACGAATTTAGGGTTTTGAAATCAGACATGAAGCAGCACAAGAATCAAACAATCTTGCACAAATGGTTGAAAAACCCCCAAAATTTAGAGTTTTTCCCCACAGCTTACATGCAAAGACGAAGCATAGAAGATCAGTCAAAATAAACTCAGGAAAACCCAAAGAACACAAACAGTTCATGGAAGCAAACACAGTAAAAGAAATCCTTAGAAGCCCTAGGAAAATACAGTAAAGAAAATACACAGAAAACTATAGTAAAAGCACTTAGCAAAGTAAAAATATAAGATATAGCAGTAGAACAAGTAAAAAAAATCACGGAAACCCTAAGTTTTAAGAAGATGAATAGTTTTGAAAACAAAAAATTGAAAAGATGTGGAAAATACTTTAAAATCTTAGAAAATAGAACGGATCTGAAGTAGATCTTAGAGAGAAACAAAGAAAACCT
>MU704703.1:120465-140750 GCA_026770625.1 Nicotiana glauca
GTCCAAATCAAACAAGGAGAGAATCAAATAAATTCATATAGAAATCAATCCCAAAAATTAGGGTTGTTTAAAGAGTAAAAGGTTTGACTATAAAGAGAGCATAAATTTAAACATGCGAGGCTAGAATTAAACGAACAGTGTAGTCATGTGATCAAATAGAAGAACATAGACATGCGAGAAATCAAGAGGTCTTGCTAAGCTTAGCAAGAATCAGAAACATGAGATGAATTTAGGGTTTTGAAATCAGACAAGAAGTAGCAAAAGAATCAAACAATCATGCACAAATGGTTGAAAAACCCCCAAAATTTAGGGTCTTTCCCCACAGCTTACATGCAAAGACGAAGCATAGAAGATCAGTCAAAATAAACTCAGGAAAACCCAAAGAACACAGACAGTTCATGGAAGCAAACATAGTAAAAGAAATCCTTAGAAACCCTAAGAAAATACAGTAAAGAAAATACACAGAAAACCATAGTGAAAGCACTTAGCAAAGTAAAAATATAAGATATAGCAGTAGAACAAGTAAAAAAATTGCGGAAACCCTAAGTTTTAAGAAGATGAACAGTTTTGAAAACAAAAAATCGAAAAGATGTGGAAAATACTTTAAAATCTTAGAAAATAGAACAAATCTGAAGTAGATCTTAGAGAGAAACAAAAAAAACTTCGAGGGCTTACGATTTCAGAGAAAACCCTAGAAAATGAGAACAGCCTGGAACAGGCTGGTCCTGGGTCGGAGATGGGCTCATAGGTCTAGGACTCGCCGGAGATGATCCGGAGATGGCCATAGAACTTGAATCGGAGAGATTCTGAGCCGGGGTCTTCAAAGTCGGACTCTGAAATCTCTAGCAAAAAGAGCGTAGAGGTATGTGGGGGTAGGTACAGGCTGCTCAGGGTTTGAGAAGCCATAGTCTACGGTGAAACAAGGTCGGAGACTGGTGAAATAGGGCTAGGGTTTCAGAGAGGCTTGAGAGGATTTGAGAGACGAAGGGGATCTTAGGGCGGCTATTTGGTTAGAATGATTAGGGTTAGGGGGGTCCTTGGTTTAATTAAGGAAGGATAGACGGGGGCCGTTGATTAAAACAATCAACGGCCCTGATTTGATATAGGATCCTGGAAGGTTAGAAATAGGGTCAGAGGTCGGGTAATTGGGTCGTATAATTGGGTTCAATTTGGGCTGGGATTTGGGTTTGATTTGGGCTATAATTGAAAGTAAAGAGGCTACAATTTAAATAGCCAATTTTCCCAATTTTGAATTTATAAAAATAGTAAATGATGTTCAAAAATCAAATTAAAAATACTGATTTAATAAACAATATGTAAGTATTAATTTAAAAAATATTGGGAATGATTTTGTGATTGAAAATGCCATTAAATCGATAAATAGGCTAAAATTATAATTTCATGCAATTTAAGTTTAAAAATACCAATTGGACTTGTAAAATTATATAAAAATCATGTAAATTATATTTTGGTGTAAATGTGAGAATAAATTATTCACCAAAATAACAAGTTTTGTGAATAATTATTGGATTTTATAGTGCAAAATAGGCCATAAATTGATTTTAAAAATCTTTAAAATTTTGAAAAAAATACCAAAACCTTTGGGGATGCTTGTATATGCATATACATGCTATTTTGAAAGTATTTTGAGTATAAAAATATATAGAAAAAAATTGGATATCAACAGGGATAATCGAGGTAAGTCGACAACTTATGAATCACCAAATTGACACTCAGTCCCGGCATGTCAACATATGACCAAGCAAACATATCTTTGAACTCAAACAGGAGTTGGATTAATGCATCCCGGGTTTTTCCATTTGTGTGAATGCTTACATGGTTTCCCTGATTTCTTCAAAACTTCCCAAGTTAACCGGCTCAGTATCATTTATGTTTGGCTTAGGTTTATTCTCAAATTGTTCCAATTCTCAATTTATTTCCCTAAAAGCCTCTTCTCCATCATATTCTGATTCTTGGTTCATTATTTCACAGTTAGACAGTATGTTTGGATCTGGGCGTGAAGTCCGCAAGCATGTCATGTTATTTAAAGCAGCATTATTAAAACTGAAGGAAGAAAAAAATAAAAATAAAAAAAATCAGAAGGAATAAAGAAATATGGAAGATGAAATATTGATTTTATTTCATTGAATTTGGAAGATAACAGGGTTTACTTTTTAAATTAAAAGACATGAAACTAAAGAAAACATCCGAGTTACATCCTAGAATAAGTCGTGATGCAGAAAAGGTGGCAGGACAAGTCTACCAGGATTCCCGCCTGATTGGGAATGGTAGCCTTCCAATTTTGCAGGTTTGCCGTAGGTCCCATGTATAGCCCCTCAGCGGTGCTTGGGCATTTCCCCATCTGTACCATATGGGTTTCATACAATATCTTTCTCATTGCCCCAAAAATTTCTTCAATTTCTTCGGCCGTAAAGGCCTCATCTTCTTTTTCCTCATGGTATTTCGGATTGCCAAATGTTCTGTACAGATGCGGCACCGGCTAAGGCAAGACCCAACCATCCTTCTTTCTCTCATCTACCCATTTTACATCAGTTGGAGTGGGTCGGAAGCCTACCCCAAAGAACTTTTCACTAGCGGTCGGGGTGATAGGTTCAGCTATTTCTTACACTAATTTCCCAAGCCCCTTCCCATGTTTGTAGTCGTGCCTAATCATTTCTTTGGCCACCATGATTGATTCATTGGAAAGGAAGGGTTGGAGGCTCTTCGTACTGGTCCACGACAACAATTGCAAAGGCCTAATAAACTATGTTCTCACTCCTCTCTCTTGCTTCAAGACACGGGAGTGATGGGTCATGATAAATGGATTGCTCATCTTCCTCGTGGACCACAATATCTTGATCATCATGCTCAAACTTCACCATCTGTGAAGAGTAGAGGGTACAGCCCATGCTGCATGAATCAATGGCCTCCCCAAAAGAAAGTTGTAGGATGTGTCCATGTCTAGAACCTAGAAGGTTACTTCAAAGTCTACTGGGCCAATGGTCAGAATCAGATCGATCTCTCCAATTGTGTCCTTTTTGGTGCCATCGAAGGCACGTACACATACATTGTTTGGTCGAATTCTTTCGGTTCAGATTTCGATGTGTTGTAGAGTTAAGAGTGGGCAGATGTCTACCCTAGAGCCTCCATCCAACATAACTTTTTTCACGTAGTATCCTTTGCATTTGATTGTCAGGTGCAGGGCTTTGTTATGCATGGCCCCTTCCGGGGGCAAGTGACTTTTGCTGAAGGAGATCTGGTTAATTGTGAATAATCTTTCTGCAATTCTCTTCAACTGCTCTACAGAAGTCTCAACAGACACATATGCTTCGTTAAGGGTTTTGATCAACACCTTCTGATGTTCGGTGGAGTTCATCAACAGATATAATAAGGAGACTTGTTCGGGAGATTTTTGAAGCTGGTCGATCACCTCATAATCTGCCATTTTCATCTTTTGAAAGAAGGCTTCTGCTTCTTCAGCACCCATGGGCTTCTTAGATGGGAAGCGCTTTCTAGTGACATTGTTCACCTCTTCCAAATTGAAATACTTTTTAGCTGGGTTATTTTCTTGAACTTCCTCTAAGATTTCTTTTCCTTTGTATGTAACCACCGACTTGCTATAATTTTGGGGCTTAATGGCAGGATCTGTCATGGGCTTTTGTGGCGTGCGGCCAATAACCACGGGCTCACTCAGCCTTCGTGGATTAATTGGCCCCCGTATCACATAAGCTCCCTTGAGCACATACATTTGGGTTGTCTTATTTAGCTCGAATCTCCTGGGAGGACTCAAAGTCATCTACTTTTATTTGCGGCCTCAAGGGACGTAGAGAACATCATCTTTGGGAGTCTTTGCCCCAGTTTCAACTTCAACTTTCTTCTCTGACTTTGGAAGGGTGGTTTTGTTCTTTTTCTCGCTTTTGTCTTGCTTCGGGGCAGCTTTTGGTTTCCTTTCTACATTAGCAATGGCAATGATGGCCTTCAGCACTGGGTCAAATTCCTAGTTCTCACAAATCATTCTGATTACCGGCCCGTTGTTGTGAGCCGGCAGTAGGTTATTGGTCACGTTGGGAATATCTTCATCCCTTAGCACTATCTTCCTTTCTTTTATCAAGTTCTCCACGGCTCTCTTCAGAGCCTAGCAATCATATGTGTTGTGCCCTTCTGCCCCTGAGTCATAGGTCATGGGGCACCAGCTCTATAAACGGGTGAGCCGGGGCTTTGCCTAGTTTGAGGAATAGGCTGTAGCAGACCCATTTGAACAAGCTTTGGGAATAGGCTGGAGTAGAATTTGCTAATATGTGAAAAATTTGGCCTCTTGGGTTGTTCACGAAGGTGGAAATTTTTTTGTGGAGGCCGGGGGTTGTAGTGGGTTTGGTAAGGAGGCTGGTTTTTAGGAAATGGAGCTTGGTTTTGGTTGGGTTGTTGTTGTGGCCGGACATAAGGTTGAGAATTCTTGACCGGGTACGACTGAGGAGCATAGGCACGTCTTGTTGGGGGTAATAGTGCTGCGGGGTCCTATCTGAGAAGAGGGATCTAGGGGTACGGTGTTTTCTTGCACCCAATGCTGCCGTGGATGTTTCTTCCTTTTTATTGCCCTTTGCTATTCCTCCAGACCCACCCTGAATGGCTTGGGAGGTAGCTCTGATAGCGGATTGGCTTAGAATTCAACCCGTTTTCAGACCATTTTCAACCATTTCGCCAATCTTGATGGCTTCAGCGAACGGTTTACCCATTGCGAACATCATATTTTTGAAGTAGTCGGCTTTCTGAGTTTGGAGGAAAATTGTGACCATTTCAATCTTATCCATTGGAGGCTTTACCTTGGAGGCCTACTCATGCCATTTAACTGCATACTTTCGGAAGCTTTCCGAGGATTTCTTCTTCAAGTTTGTCAATGAGTTCCTATGGAGCAATATCAATGTTGTACTAGAACTGCCTGACAAAATCTCTAGCAAGATCATACCACATCTGCCAGCATGATATGTCTTGGTCCATGTACAATTCAGATGCGATGCCAACCAGACTTTCTCTAAAATAGGCCATGAGGAGTTCTTCCTTTCCACCGACCCCTCACATCTGGTTGCAATATCTCTTTAGATGAGTAATAGGATCACCGTGTCCATCATATTTCTTAAATTTTGGGGTTTTGAATCCCATTGATAGATACACATGAGGGAACATGCATAAGTTGGCATAGGACACACTTTTCTGCCCACTCAAGCCTTGTATGATTTTGAGACTCTGTTCCATACTCCTCATCTTTATTGCAATCTCTTCTTGCTCAGGAGTTTTGGCGGTCATTTCTTGCCCGCAGTGAATTCATACCGGAATGACTGGGAGTCAGTACAAGTGGGAAATTATAGAGGTTCCATCGGGAAGGAGGGTGTTTGGAAGGTAAAAGCTATTGGGTAAAAACTTGGCTTGGGCAATGTAGGTTGTGTCGTGCCTGAGCAAGGGGGAGCGGTAAAGCTATTTGAAGCTACACCGGACATTAACACCTAGGGGCGAACCTTAGAAGGTGTTCACAAAAAATGAGCAAAGATAGTTGGGTGTCCTAGTGGTGTATTTGGGCTACTGATCAGTACAGTGGAGGTACCGCTTGCTCAAGGAAAGAGCTCAGGAAATCCCGAGATTGCGTTTGGTGTCTCCCTTCCATTTTCCCAAGTGTCCCATATTTACATAACTGGGAGATGCAGGATTCTATTTTCTTTGGCAGCTGCCGATTCTGAGGCCGGGATGCCTGAGATTAGACTATCATCCATGATGGGAATTGTTGGTAGAGTCATTTTTGAAGACATTTCGATGCTCCATTTTGGTCTCGTAAAGTATGGGTGCGAAGCCAGGTTACCACAAAAACCAACCACCGTTCTATAAAAACTTGGACTGGTTATTAACAGCCGCAAAAGGTTAGTTTGAAACAAATAACAGATAGGTAATAGCACGTTGGGGTTTGTATGCACCTATACAGCTAAATGTGTTTCTTCATGTTTTGCAACAGTTGCATGCTTCATCCTGGCTTTACTTATTCTTCCCTATTTTTCTTCTTTCCACTTTCGCTCTTCCCTTTTTATCTCTCTTTTTGTTTTTCTTTTGTTTTCTTCTCCTTCCATTTTCCTCTCATTTTTATTCATTTCCTTTTCTTATTGGAGCTATTCACAAAATTATGAACGGATGTGACGAGGATATCCTAGGTATCACGATGCCGTGTGAATCAGATCATTACGTAGTTCAAGAAAAATAAATGCGAAAAGTAAGGAAACAAAAAAAAATAAATTTTTAATTTTTCATTAATAAAACTTCTATTACAAAAGAGTTCAAACTACTCATTTTATTTGAATGAAAAACTACCAATAGACTCAAAATAAACCAAAATACAGACTCTATACATGAAAAATTAGGAATACATTAAAGCTTCAACTCCTGGGGCCTGCGGGGCATCATTCGGCCTCGCCACTGGCCTACACGCGAGACACCCTTGTAGCCGCTCCAAATCACTCATTATCTGGTGGACGAATGTCATCACTGCAGCAAAGAGGTGGTTCGGTTCATATCCTTACAAGCTTGGCATTTTGCGATAATGTAGTCGGCAATAGCCCTAATCCTTTCTCAAATCCTACCCTTTTCCGGAAGTTGCCGCCTGATTTGCTTATTTTGGGCTTCTAACACTTGAGAGTCGTGAAGGTGTTGATTTTGCAACTATCGTATTCATTCCTCAATCTGAGCCATCAAATCATAACAGTGTTCCCTATCAGCTTTGAAATATTTAACCTACTTGGCTGCCTCATTCTCAAGAGTAGTTACCTTTCATCTCAAGCTAGTGATTGTCCCTTCATACTTTCTCTTCATTTTTTGCACAAGTTGTGTTCGACCTTTTTCATTTTCCGCTACTTGATCCTGGGCATTTGCTAGACTCGCCTCAGACTTTTCTAGGTCATCTTGACACTCAAGGCTTTTCTTTTTCAGACTGCTTATATGCCTTTCATCCACTCGGCTTCTTTCTAGGTTTCTAGAAGCTATTTTCATCTTTCGAATTTGAGCTTTGAGGGCTTCATTTTGTTGAGTTAGTTTTTTTTTCTCCCTCATCTGCGGCAGCTTGGATACTTTTGGAAAATTCGAGTTCCCTAATTTGTTTTTCCAACATACCAATTGTAGCCCTGTAGCTTTCTTCTTTTGCCAACCAGCCACGTTACTCTTGTGAATCGTGAGTGAATTGTTACACATGGGCTCTCTTAGCAAGTCTTTGAGGAATCTGGAATCTCTTAGCAAGTCCGTGAGGGAAGCTTTTTTCTAACTGATTTTTTCCGAAGTATATTCGGAGGATTTTTTAGCGATAGTCTGGCGTCCCCGAGTTGCGTTATTTGGGCTGTATCAGCCATTTTGACCGTAGTCATATGTGTTTGGCCGTGGCCATTTATGATCCCGAGAGGTAGTTTTAGGTGTCTACACCAAGGGTATGTCCTTTAGGAATTCTTACAAATGCGATGTATAGCCAAAACTGTAGGATTTTTCCTGCATGTTGAGGTCTTACAGTTTGCCATGCCTATTGAGGTCTTACAGTTTGTGGAGAATAGATCTGGTTATTCCGAGGCTGCCCGCTAGGGTCTTACAATTTCGAATTTTCCTGTAAGTGGAGATTGGCAACAATCTTCGAGTCATCGATTTGTCTAAGCCTGAAGACCGATTCTCATGAGCTCGGAGTTGATGAGCCTGCATCCCAACCCTGGGGTCATCCGGATACCGAATCTTTTAAGTCTCCGAGTATCTCGAGATACATCTGGCGGAGAGGGTTTTTTCTGTGAATATGCCGAAATAGTATTCTTCGAAGCCTGGAATGCTTAAAAAATATTCTTTATTGCTTGGAGAAAATATGTGTTGTAAATACATGTTGTCCCATTGTTGTGAGTTTGGTTCACATGGGTGCGACTTCTCCGATTATCTGATGTGCTTATATGATTCTGTATTGGAACTTATAAATGGGGATTGCAACTTTGCCGGGTCAGCTTCTTGGGGGTATGCAGCCCTGCTAATAATCTTGTTGGCAGAACCTTCTTCATAGGAAAAACCCGATTGAGAAAAGAATGCTCGACGGGACCCGTGGGGGCCACGGATACCCAAGTGGGGTTCAGAGCTACCAAATGCCTCAGTTGACCGCCTACATACAGGTTAATGAAAAGAAAATAAAGCAATGACAAAAAGGGCTAAGTATCTCTTCCTTTCTGCGAAGTGAGTAGGCGGTGTTTCGAGGAGTGAGTCCTGGCGCAGCCTTCTGCCATGTTCGACCAAGCCTGACTTAAGATGTGGTTATGCTTACCCTTTGACCCCTTCGAGGGCAATGCCGAAAATGGGTCATATGGCGAGTGATCTCCTCTCGTAGCTTGTAGCTAAATACTTTAGCCTAGCATTTGTTGTGGGGTTTCACCCCTTTGGCGGATTAGGGTTGGAGTCGCCTCTGGGTGATGTATCTACTGTCGTCTGTATAAAGCGTCGATGCCCTATGCGCTCAAGGTATCAGCCCGATCTCCGGCGGGTTGCATAGAGGGAGCGATCTGGTTGTTGTTGCGATTGCCAGCAGGAAACTATCAGAGATTTGGCACGAGAGCGATGTCGGTCCGGATTGTCCTATCAGCTTTAGCCTAACATCGTCAGTATTGTTGGCCGAACCACCTGTACTCGTAAACATATTTTATATTTTAAATGAGTCAAATGAAAGTAGTGAATACTAATATGTTAATGTGATGTCGAGGTTGAATCTCAACGTCCCTTCCCTCGTGCGCGAGGGTGTCCTTTGGGATCATTTTTTAGGATCATCCCTTTCCAGTGACGGGCACTTGAACTCTACACTATACGGATCTTTGTGGGGTGCTGTCGTCCTTTCGCAGTTGTGGCGATGCTCTGTGGCTCGCCGGCTCTATTTTGCCTGATCTCCTTCCTTCTGTGGAGCTAGATCTGGGTCTTCCTGCTCGATGACACTTTTTGGAGACCTTTGTTTAATGGCATAGTTGTTGCTCTTTTAGGCTTGTCACCCCGAGTGCCTCGTAGTGCCCGTGGCGGGCCATGGTTTCCTTGGAGGAGTTCCGGTTGAATAGGTCCTAGCTGCCTGGCATTCCTTGCTTCGCTTATGGTGATCACTATGCTTGGTACTGCAATGTTGAAGTCGTACACTACCGGGCGAGGTTTCCTTGACAAATGTGTCTTGTTAAATATGGTACAATTGGAGGTTCCTCGAGGGTGTTGTCCTCAGGCTACTGCCTTGTTGTTGCGAGGCATGCTGCACCTCGATTCATCCCTTCCGTTCATGGCACACGAACGATGCCTCCATTCGCTCGATGTCAACTTCTTTGCCGGGAATCTGCCTAGATATGCCGAACCAGAGGAGGTTCCTAGACGGTTGTCTACGGCCTTGATTCGGGATAAGGTATCGATTGCCTGCATCCAACCGAGCCTTGACCGGATATCTGACCAGGCGTTGCTTGGAATGCCCTGGAGTCGCTGGGTATGCTTCGTTTAGGTTTTGGCCGAAGGCCTGTGCTGCCCAACCACTCGAAACCGGGAGCGATCTCGTTTGTCCTATGGAGGAGCAGGGTACGGCTTCTCACGACACTTTATTTCTTATCTGTTGGGCCTTAAGTGCATTGGGTCCTCTTGGTATTGCTTTAATGGCGCTGGCGCATGCTTCCATGGACAGCGTTGATATGGTAAGCGGGTCCGTGAGGTCAGGTGCTGAGCAGTGGTGTTGCGTCATGGTTTCTTTCGTTAGAGTTTCTTCGAATCTCCTTATCGAGACGGGCTCGAGTTCAATATTTTGGAGGTCACTGTTCCTGGACGAGCATGCATAAGTGGTGATGTGCCCGTAAGGATTTGAGGTCATGTCACACCTAGTGAGATTCGTCGTTTCAAACTTTCGTGAAAAGAGTTCTGGGATCGTATCTTTGGGAGACGATTGTTGTAGGAGTTTCCGCGAGCATGATTTGATCCTTTTGATGAGGTCTTCTAACATCCTTACTGCGATGGGGTAGGTTGACAGTCCGTCGTTGCCCGATTTCTCGGGTACTGGCTCAAGATAAGGAGATATTTTTGTGCCGCTGTGTTGGGATCCCCGGGCGACTATGTAGCTAAGTGATAGCCACATGTCGCTCATGTAACATTTCAAGAATAATATGAAGATTAACTTCTTGTTCTACTCGGGCTGGGATTTTTTGGGCTTCGTGTTGGTCAATGTACTGAATGCCATCATTGGTGTGTGAGACTTCATTGCCCCGCTGCGCGGCGTGCAGGATCGCATCAACTCGAACTAATCTAGATGTGTTATCGGGGTCTGGCGGTGTAGCGCCAGCTGTTGGAACGGCCATACTATTCTCTTTGTGATTTTTGGGGTTATCGTTTTCGATTTCCCTTATTGAGCTAGACATTAACCTAAAATCGAAATATATTGGGCAAGAAATAGTGTGAAAGATATCGTGCATTCAAGTGATGAAACTAACAAGAAATTAATTACTATTATTTTTAGGACCACAGTGGGCGCCAAACTGTTTACCGTGAAAATGGTAACAATAATTGAATTTGTAAATGGTATTCTAAAAATATGTGATCTATTCCCGAGCTAGTTTGTTAGGGCGGTTAGTGCTAAGATGTGAAGTATAATGATGAAAAGCGAATTAAGCAAGACAGTAATCGAACCAGTAAGGGATTGTTGCCCGGGCGTACGATCAGCCAATACATACCTCGTGGCCGAGCTTCGAGCCTATCTCGGGCTATCGAAGGTAATCGGGAAGGGGGTAACAGGTAAAAAGATAGCTAAACAAGGCTCTATATTATCAATATTGAGCAAAGTAACGAAGAACAAAAGAGAAAACGATAAACTGCTAAGGCAACCTCGAGGTTGATGAAGATAAACAATTTAAAAGAGAGAGAGAGATATTATTGCATTTGTGGAGAAGCGAAGCAACATCAATCCCCTACAAAGTAAGGTGAGTACCCTTTGTATGGGAGGGGAACTTGGCTACAAGTACATGTGTATTAATTACAAGATTACGAAGATGGGACGGCTTGATGCAAGGCCTCACAATAGGCTCTAGATATGCTGGGCCTGTCAAGCGTAGCCATGTGCATAGGGGGCTTTCCCTTCTGTCCTGACTTCGGCCCCTTTTTCCTCCGAGTCGGACTTCGACGATCCCTAAGGTTGAGAACTCGATTGCGGCCTCCCACCCTCGGGGTCTCGGGGCAAGCTTCCAAAATGTCTTGAAAGCAAAAAATCAAGTCTTCTGATTTTTCCACGTACAATACACTTTTACTTTAAATGAGTGAATCAGATCTTATTGCAAGCATACAAACACAACCTTTTCACTAAGATTCTTGTTTATACTTTTCCACTAGATCCAAGAATAACCTAGATATTTAAAGGATTGTCCATCACTCATCGTTGTCAGAATGAACATTCACGAAATCCATCTTTTCTTTGGTGACTCATTCATTCTATTTGCTTAAGTGTCATTTATTGCTATTCATCAATATTTAATGCAATATTATTTCCTTTGACTTCTTAAATATTGGTTGTGTGCTACCGCTGCTATAAATATATATACCTATGTGGTATTTATTACACTTTTAAGAACTTTATCTTTGGGATGTTATTGTTAACTAAGATTAAACCTCATTTATAGAAATTTAATTAGTTGAACCAAGACCTGCATTTTTTGGTCAAAGAATTTGGTGCCTTCTGTGGGGATTTCTTTCTTAAATTTTTTGTTTTATCTGGATCTACAGCTAACGCAAGTCACTAAACTCACAAACCCCGAGATCTTCTTTCTTTGTACGTAAAGAAACCTACATGGTAGGTAACCAAGGAGAAAGGACAAATATAATAAGTGATTTCCATAGCAACCTCATGAACGATATCAACAAGAGTTACAAAACATTAGGCGAGGACGTGATGCCCAACGCTTCCCCTAGGCGTGAAGGTTGCCTCCCCCTCACTGCATTATATCAAAACCTAATGGAAAAGAGACCTCCACATCCACAGAAGAAGGGACGCCCCCAGCTGTGGAAAACCTCCTCGAATCATGTTTAACTGATATGATAGTGAGCATTCTTAAAAGACTCTCTCCAGTCATAACTATAGAAATTGTAAGAGCTTGCATGATACAATAAATGGACTAGCAATGCAACCGACCAAGCCCTCCGATGACAGGTATAACTGGTAATATTAATAAAAATGCAAAAGATAGCTCCCTCGTTGCCATTCTGATGAGGATAAAAGAAATGGGGAATTAAAACAATGCACTCCGAGAGCAAATTAAAGAACACCAAGAACGAGTCAACAAGATGCCAGTCACTCCTAAGTTCTTGCCAAAAAGGGACACCGGTAGATTGGTAGAGCAACTGAACAGCGATGATGCAGCCCTGCATGCCATACGAAAGACCTTCAAAATGCTGGCCTACCTCAGGATATACAATGGAACGACCTATCCAGTGACTCATTACGTCACCACCTTGAAAGGCAACAACCTCTCAAAGGAGCAAATGTCCCCTATTTTTCCGAAGGAGTTTGGTAAAACCCTTAGAGTAATAATATTAAGGTGGTATTCATATCTATAAGCCCGCTCCATAGAAACTTTTGTGGAAATGAACGATAAATCTATAACCACCCATGCCTGAGCCAAGAAGGAAGGAGCAAGAGTAAATGACACAGTAGTCCTTGGTAGAGGGACTAAGGGACTTCCTCGCCCGTATTCAATAGAGTAAGGATGACTCTACCGAATGTATCCAACGGGATGCGATCGCAGCTTTCCAGAACGGGCTTAGTAGATATGGTTCAAAAGAAACTAGAAAATTGTTGAGCCGATTAATTAAGTATCCCCCAACCACTTGGGATGAAATCCATAATACTTATTGCACTGAGGTTCGAGTAGACAAAGACAATATCAAGGGACTAACTCACCAGCTAACTTCATTGCAAACCGAATCCAAAAATGAACAAAGAGACAACATTTGGAAGGATCACCTGGTTCCGTGATCCAACAGGGAACAACACCGGCCATATGTCAAAACGGTTCTTGCTATGAAGAAGTCCCGTCCATGCAAGTACAAGGACTCACTGGAACGAAAGATGTATGCCTCCTTTACTATTTGCTCACATTTCTTGTGTATCACTTGCATAAATAGTCTACACTCTTGTGAAACTCGAAACAAAGGTGAAGTGGCCGTCGATGATGAGATCAGACCCGACCATCAGGAAATTTGACGCCATCTGTGAGTTCCACTATAAATGTGTGCACAAAATAGAAGAATATATAGGCCTCAGGCAATAAGTCGTAAACATGTTGCGGCAAGGGCACCTCAAAGAGTTATTAAATGATAAGGGGAGAACCAATTTTGCTAAAGGATGTGAACATCAAGAACCGCCGAAGCCTCCATCGCCAACTTGTACTGCCAGCATGACCATCAGCACTAGAAACGATGCCTCTATTAATGGCGTGAAGTTCACCACAACTTACCAGATCAAGCGGTCTATCACTCACAAATTTTATGATGAACTCGAAGAAAGTATCATCTTCGATGAGTCAGATGGCGTCGGTTTGACTTTTCCTCATAATGATGCCCTTGTTATTACTATATGCATTTTAGATACCATTATTATCCATCCTCGAGTCCTTACCCAAATGAGACTCGAGGATATGATAGTGTCACGTTGCATCATGCTAACTGATCTTAATAATGCAATTGAGTGGACATCCGGGAAAATTACACTCCCCGTCTCGACCGGAAACGTGACTCTGGAGACTACATTCCATATCATGGACCAGGCCACCACATACAATGTCGTAGTGGACGACCATGGATACATCCCATGAGAGCCATCCCCTCCAGCATATACCAAGTAATTAAATTCCCAACACCATGGAGAATCTTTAGCATATGCGAATAACAGTGCACGTCATAGGAATGCTAATGCATTTCCTTAGATAGCACGACAATCCAATAGAAAAAAACAAAAGGAAAAAGAGGTATAGCAATCAACAAGGTCGAGGTCGACGCAAGAATAGATTTGGGACGTCATCATGATCCTAAAATGGTCGAGGCTACAGACTCAACATAAAAGACCTCGACGCCGTTCAATTGGACCTCAATGACCTTAGCAAAAATGCCTATATCGGTTGCAAACTCTGGGAGCCAAGTAAATTTTGCCAATTCTTAATAACTAATGCAGCTTTGTTTGCCTTCAGCCATGCAGATATGTTTGCCTTCAGCCATGCAAATATGTCGGGCATCCCAAGGGAAATCACTACACATAAATTAAACATCGACCCGTTCTACCCCCCAGTAAGATAGGTCAGGCAAAAATTCAACTCCGACATCAATGATGCGGTCCATGAGGAGGTAGAAATGTTTTAAGAAAATGGCTTCATCAGGGAGTAGAAGTACTCTTAGTGGAACGCCAACATAGTGATGGTCAAAAACAAAAACGAAAAATGTCGAATGTGCTTGCATTTCATAGACCGTAACAAAGCATGTCCAAGGGATTCGTTCCCGTTACCCTATATTGAAAAAATCACCGACAATAGCTAGGCACAAACTATTGAGCTTCATGGATGATTACTCAGGCTATAACTAAATTCTTGTGGAGAAAGAAGACCAGGAGAAGACCACATTCATAACCCACCAAGGAACGTATTGTTATAGGGTCATGCTATTTGGGCTGAAGAATTCGGGGGCTACATATCAAAGATTGGTGACAAATATGTTCAAACACCAGCTCGGCATGACCATGAAAGTGTATATATATATATATATATATATATATATAAGATATGTTGGTCAAGTCTAAAAAGGTAAAGGATCACATCAATCATTTGAAAGAAACTTTTGACATACTAAGAATGTATGGAATGAAGCTAAACCTTGAGAAACGCATGTTTGACATAGCCTTGAGAAAGTTATTGGGTTTTCTGGTGTCATAGCGAGGGATTGAGATCAACCCAGACCAGATCAAAGCTATCAAAGGGATATCGGAGCTCTTGACTACCAACAAACAAGTCCAAAGGTTGACGGGACAAATCACTACCCTATCAAGATTAATCTCGCGGTTGTCTGATAGTTGTCATAAATTCTTTGACATACTCAAAAAGGAAAATGGTCTCAAATGGACTCCCGAGAGCATCCAGACTCTGCGAGAACTCAAGGCATAACTATCGTCACTACCCCTGCTCTCAAAATCCGAACCTGGGGAGTAACTCTTCGTCTATCTAGTCGTCTCTGAAGTAGCCATAAGCTCAGACTTGATCCGCGAAAGCAAAGGTATGCAATCTCCCAACCATTACATTAGCAAAACACTCATCAACGCTAAAAGGAGCTACCCGCACCTTGAAAAATTAGCTCTAGCCTTGGTCGTAGCTTCACAAAAGCTTAGACATTATTTCCAATGCCACCCATCTCAGTCGCCATAGCCTTTCCCCTGAGGAGCATTTTGCATAAACTCGAGCTATTGGGGAGGTTGACCAAATGGGCTACTGAGCAAAGCGAGCACAATATCACATACCATCCTCGAAGAATGATAACGTTGCAGGTGTTTTCCATGTTCGTCACCAACTTCAGTGCAAAAATAATGCTTGAAGTCGAAAGAGAGGCCGTCCAAGCTTCCCTCCAAACATAAGAGCTCTGGGTTCTATGCACCGATGGCGTATCCAACACATAAAGGTACGGAGAGGGACTCGTACTCGAGGTTCCTACGGGCGAAGTAATTTGTCAATCCATAAGGTGCCCGGATATGACTATCGATGAGGCTGAGTATGAGGTATTGTAGGGTTGAGGCTAGCACTCGTGTATGGGGTGAAACGATTGAAACTCCATTGTGATTCCAAGCTCGTAGTCAACCAAGTCACAGGGACTTACCAAACCAAGGAACAAAGTTTGCAAAAATACCAGACCAAAATCTGTAAGCTATTACCTGAGTTTGACGAATTTCAGCTTGACCAGATCCCACAGGCGCAGAATACGTAAGTAGATGGCTTTGCCAAATTGGTTGCCGCTATCAAAAGCATCATGACCAAGGATAAAAGTGTAGTCCATTTACTCAACTCATCTCTAAACCAAATCGAGGTAAGAACCATAAACTTAACTTGGGATTGGCCCAATCATATTATCGCCTATTTACAAGAGGACACTCTCCTAGGCAATAAGAAACAAGCCAATAAACTACGAATGCAAGCAACCAGATACAGTCTCCTTCATAGTGACATGTACAAAAGGACCTACAGTGGCTCTCCGACAAAATGTTTGGGCCCAAACCAAACTCAGCGTGTGGGATACTATTGGCCCACCATGAAGAAAGGCATCGCAGACTTTGTGAGGAAATGTGAACACTGCCAAAAGATTGCCCCGATGATTCACCAAACAAGCGAACACGTCCACTCAGTCATCTCCCCTTAGTCGTTCATCAAATGGGTAATAGACAATGTGGTCCCCCTCCTATCAGGGCGAAGTAATGTATGATTCTATTTGGTTCTAACTGACTATTTCTCTAAATGGGTGGAAGCAGAAGCATTTGCCCTAATACGGGAAAAAGTGGTAATCGCCTTCATATGGAGAAACATCATCTACCAATTCAGCCTACCTAAGGAGATAAACTGTGACAAAGGACACCAATTCATGAGAAAGAAAACTGCCGAGTTCTTCAAGAAATGGCATATCAATAGGATACTCTAAACCACATATCACCCAACGGGTAATAGACAAAAAGAATCCTCCAACAAGGCAATACTAAACATAATGAAGAAAAAGCTTAAAGACGCTTAGGGACTATGGCCGGAAATACTACCATAGGTATTATCGGCCTACCAAACAACTATGAAGATGAGCACATAAGAGATGCCCTAGTCAAAGTCTATAGGACCGAGGTAGTAATACAAGTCGAGGTCGGCGAACCGAGCCTAAGGTACTCCTACAAAATCGGCACGAGTAACAATGAGCGCAGATGGAATGAATTCGATGAAATCAGTGAATGAAGAGGTATGGAGTACATAAGAATGGTCTCCCAAAAACACAAGCAAAATGCTATTACAGCAAGAAAGAAAATTTCTGGCTAATTAAAGTCGGCCACTACATACTGAAAGCCAAAACCCAAGCAAGCAAATACCCTTGGAAAGGCAAGCTGGGAACAAACTGGGATGGTCCATACAAAATCATAGCTAAAGCGAACAAGGGTTCGTTCCAACTATAGATAATGGAAGGAAAGCAACTACCAAACAACTAGAACATCAGCCACCTCAAATACTTCAACTTTTGAGAGAAAAAGTGTCCCCTAAGTAGTACTTTTTCCCTCACCTGAGTTTTGTCCCATTTGGGAAGGTTTTTAACAGGCGGCGAAGGGAATACTTTGATTTGAAGTACATGAGGGTATGACCGTAGTTACTATTTCAATACTCGACGTCTCAATACTCTCCAAGTCAAATAATGAAGGGACTAGGTAGACTGGGACTGGGGCTTGAACTCCAGCCAACACGAGAAATCTGTAACTTTCTCCAAGTATATAACCAAAGCAACAGTGTCAAAGTAATAAAACACTTATGTTAATCAAGACTCCTTTTTCTTATTAAGGTTATGTTCAACCTCACTCAAATAACACCTACTGGCCCTAGGCCGCGATTTATAAAAAAATTATGTTCGACCCTCTCAAACAAACACCTATCGGCCCTCAGTTGTACTTCAACAAAGGGTTATGCTCGATATTGCTAGAACAACACCTACCAGCCCTCGGCCGCAATTTCACAAAAAGGTTATGTTCGACCCCACTCAAACAAACACTTACAGAACGAAAGGTTATATTTGACTAAGCTCAAACAAACACTTACCGGATATCATCCACGACTTAACGAAAGGTTATGTTTGACTAGGCTCGAATAAAAAGCTACTGGCCCTCGGCCGCAATCTAATGAAAGGTTATGTTTGGCCTCATTCGAACAAACACATATCGGTTCTCGACCATATCTCGATAAAGAAATGCACGCGAGCTTTGAATATTCGGCTCCAATGCCACTTCCATTTAAAAAAACAACAACAATAAGAAGGAAAAAACCGAAACTAGCAAAAAACATACAAGTACAGAAAATAAAGCACATGAATGGAAAAAGATGCAAGGAACAACTTGATATTTCATACTTAAACTTTTTGCAAAAGAATCGAGAAGACGCTGGAAAAAAATACAAAAAAAAGTCAAAAAGAAAACAACTGGTCTCCGCCATCACGACCTATAGTGCACTCGCCAAATTAGTCTTCAATGGAATCACCACCTTGACCACCGATACCCTTACAATCTCGATCCTCGTGGCCATCGACACCTTCGCCCTTAGAATAAGCATTATTGTACGAGGCATTCTCCTCAAGCCGGTCTACACCCTCATCCCCAAGCCGGTTTACACCCTAATCCCCATCTTCCTCATCGACCTCAAGCATCGCAGGATCATATCCATAAGAGACTCGAGCTTCACGAGCATCTTCTAGGGCAGCCTAAAAAATAGACCCTAGCGCATGCAAAACTCAAAAGATATCTAACTGGGCCTTGGCATGAATCCATTCCTCATATAACTCCCGAGGTATATTAGAGAAATCTAAAATACGGGAAGAGGACAGTTTTTCAAGTAATTGAGCCTTCTCAGCCTCCAAAGCAGCCACTCGATCATGAAGAACGGAGTTATCTTTCTCTAGATCTCTGATCCTCTCCTCAAGTCGATCTTCCTTACCTCTCACCATTGATTGATTTTTCTCCCGCTCAACTCAAAGAGTCCTATTCGCCAATTCAAGCATATATGTCTTCCTCCGATCATCCAAATGAGAGGACTCCACCTTCTCAAGCCCTTTTTTGTTTCTCGCCGATTTTATCATTAAAGTCAGCATTCTTCTAACTGGCCCCCGCAACTCGACAGTTGAGCTTGAAGGTCACTGGATGGGCTTTCACACCCTTATTGACCTCAAACTCCTCTTCCCTACTCCTCAACGTCCCCTTAAGGATGCTACATTTCTCGATGTCCTTTACCAGCTCATCATCCTTCTCTTTCAGCTCATCCCGAAGGGCCTGCATATCACCGCCTTCGTGAAATCTCTGGTGGAGATCTCGATACTTGCCATGATATTCAAAATACTTACCTTTTAATTTCACAAATAATTTTTGACCCTGCCCGAAATTTCACCCATTTTAGCTTAAAATACTTAGTTTAGGTCTAATATAGTTATTTTAACTACTTTTAACTCTTATACTTTATTTTTTTACAAGAACGATTCCTTCTCAGATTACCTGCAAAACTTAAAACATGATGCATCCAAATCTACATTGGTTACTACAAGAATTTAAGCATGATGCATATTCCCTTTGGACCATAAAGGTTGTCTTTGGACAGTGAGGATGATGTCCTTGGACCATTACGCCTTGCGCCATGAATTGTGAGATAAGGGATTCGCAGACCATCCAATGATGTTCTCGGGCTATGAAAAAGGTGCATCTACACTATGATGCCTTTGAATAATGATGTTCAATATCTTGAGATCCTCATGCCATGATATGGTCTCTTCATGCTATGAGGATGATGCATGTAGACTATGGAATCTTTGGACGAGATGGCGATGTTTTAGCCCATGAGATACAAATACATGATGCTGGGTCATATAAGAAGTGAAACAAGATAGAGTTTAGTCTTGTATAATTTTGGGGCAGAGCTTAGCCCCAGGAAATCATAAATTAGTGCTAAATTTCAAGTAGCATAGCATTCAGTATTATGCAAGGAAAGTCAAAGCTTAGTCTTATGTAGTTGAGGAGGCAGGGGTAGCCTCTTACAAGAAAGGGAGACAGTGTTTAGTCTCATGCAATTAGGAGACAGTGCCTAGTCTCATGCAAGGAAAGAAAATGCTTAGCCTTATGTCGTTGGGGGGGCAGGGCTTAGCCTCATGCAAAATAGGAGACAGTGCTTAGTTTCATGCAATTAAAGGAGACAAGGTTTAGTCACATACAATGGATTGTAGTGCTTAGCCTTACGCAATTGTCACGGATTTGCCTCATGCAAAATGGGAAATAATGCTTAGTCTCATACAAGGAAAGGAGATAGGGCTTAGTCTCAAACAAATAGGGAGGAAACGCTTAGTCTCATGCAATTGAGGAGGCAGGGCTTAGCCTCATGCAAAATGGGAGATAATTCTTAGTTTCATGCAAGGAAATGAGACATGACTTAGTCTCATTAAATTAGGAAGGAAATTCCTAGCCTCATGAAAAGTAGGAGGCAATGCTTACTCTCGTGAAAGGA